>CAJNYU010001458.1:110294-214474 GCA_905331475.1 Rotaria socialis | reverse complement strand
AATTAGAAAATCGAAGTTCATATTTTTTTATCTTTTGAATATCTTATTTTCAAGAATTTAAAAATTCATCGGTGAATTCATATAGGCCTTCCTGGAATATCCTTGATTAAATTCTACAAGTAATTTTCTAGTTTACAGTGTACGGGGAAAATACGGCACGTAAAACGGGTCGTATTTGTATCGTATACGATCGTTTACTGATCGTTTTCTTCGACCGGGAAAGGCGGACAACGGGTCTACAGACACCTGCACCCACACCCTGCAATGTTATAATTTCTATACAAAGAATATCTATCTAAATGATTTATTTTAAAAATTAAACCATTCGATTTGTGATAAACGTGAACGAAATAAAAGAAATTCTAATCATGTGAAGCAATGTGCACACCGTCTATTTATAGTAACACCATAGAAAGCTGACAGAAAGCAAACAACGACGAAATAAAACGAATTCATACAGCCATGTCATAAAATGCAATCGAAAGCATACAGAATGAAGTGCAGAATAGTCAAAATGCGCTTACGTCCACCGTCGACTATGAATCGAGCCAATGAAAGCAATCCAATACACAACCATACGAAAAATAATGTCTCTCCGAATACAACATCGAAAAATAATGCCTCTCCGAATACAACATCGAAAAAAAGAGTCGTATTACCCCATATACTAAAACACTTTACACCACTAAAATTCAAAAACAATAATCAGGCCTGATTCTCTTCGAATTGTTGATACTGATATAGCACATTCTTCTGCAGCAATATTTAAACCCGATACAAACAAATTCAAGTCTTTCATCCGAAAAAATTTAAATTGCACTAAACAAATTTATATTCATATCTCTCAAATCTACACGAGAATTAAAACTATCCAACAAGCATTACTTACTACAACCTCAATAAATTTTGCAGTGTATAACCAGGAAATCTAAATCTATTCCTAACTTATAAATGGGAGTGAAGGTCAATTTATAAATTGTATAATTTATTAAAACTAAATCTTTTCTCGCCATTGCGAGAAAAAATGAAAGTGTTTTTTTTCCATTTATAGTCGAAGTCGAATTAGACAGCTACTCGAAAACAGAGAAAACAAGTTAAACGAAAAATCAAACTCGGACAAAGAATGACTTACGAGCGAAACGAATAGCAGAAGAAAAAAAGTCACCATTATCATACATTATTTTGTTTTGTTAACACATGCACACACATGCATTCATATACAGTAAAACCTCTGTTAGGGAACACCTCTAATCTGAACGCATGCTTTGGTCCCCCCAAGAAAATGTTGCTGTGAGTGAACCTCTATAAAGTGAACACCTCCGTACTCTGAACATTGAACACTTTTTTTGGTTACGTTACTAGAGAAAACCTCTGCATAGTGAACATATAAGCTATCAAATGTGCACTTTCACCAGAATTAAAAAAGAGAGAAATAAAAAGCGGTGCTTATATGTTGAACGATTATATGAAAATGAATGCTCGTCAATGCAGCACGAATGAATCTGTCGCACGAAAAGAACAGAAAAATAAAATTGAATAGAGTATGACGAGTTCGGCTATCTCAATAGACAGAACTTTTCGCTTTCTTATACATTATTGTGAGATGAAGGCACGAAACATGTTGACTTTATCTGAAAAAATAGAATTAATTCGTGAAAATAAAAACAACGTTTAATATCGTGCGCTTGTCAAAAAATACAAAATCTCTATCTGAAGTGTATCAAAAATCATCAAACGCAAGCCTGAATATATAGAAATGTGTGTTAATCAGAAGTAAATAAGTTGTAAATTAGATGAAATACTTTTAAAATTAACAGTAAATAAACTGTACAGTAGATGAAAGAGTGAATTAATCAATGCATACTTACTTCAGTTATTATACATAGCATGAATTCATAAATCAAGAATCTGAAAAATGTTGTTTTCTACATATATTATAAGGTCAGTCAATACAAAACCTCCCTATAATGAACACCTCCCTTAGTGAACACATTTTGGACGGTCCGCATAGCGTTCACTCAAGAGAGGTTTTATACTGTATAGATGTATAGATTCATTTTTTTTTCTATTTGACCGATACCGTCAAGAAGAACAATATCAGCGCATTTTTCAAGTCTAAATTGATAATTGAAAGAATATCGTTATTTTTCTATACTCGTTTGTTCAATATGTCATACGATAACGATGAGCATATTCGTTGGTTTATTCTTATATGATGATCTTTTCTTTGTTTTTTCTCTGAATCCTTTCCTAATACTATGAGTTGTAACATCTAATATAGAACAGAATGAGGTGCATGTAATATAGAACGTACTCTATATGATAACAGTCAATTTGAATATATAAACGTGTACGTTCTTCTCACCCATCAATTATTCTAAGAATATTTCTACATATAGCAGGTGTTTGATAAAAGCTAACTTCTTTTAATTTTTAACACTTATTTTGAAACATCAAGTTTTTTATTTTACAAATATTCTATCAATCCGATTTGCCACAATTTAGTTAATGAATGTTTGAGTGTATATGTTTAATTATCTTAATGATGAAATTTCAAAACCGCCAAATAAAAATTTTCTTAGAAATTCAAATAGGATTTTTATATTTCACCAAATGAATATAATGAAAGAGAAGAAAAACGATAGAAGAAAATCATTTATCTGCTTGTTCATGACTAAATGATTGATCAATTGATACATTCGTATTACGCGTTTCAACATAATTTAATGAAGATACATGTTTAGGATCTTGTTGAGTATAATATGTAGGCATTGAATTTAACGAAACAAACGTACGGTGATGAAGATCAATTTTCTAAAAAAGAGGAAAATTTTGAAGTTGTTTTTGAGAAAAGCAAAAATACTTGAAGTTGCGTATATTGTGATTGTGAATCCATGTAATTCATGGATGCTGCTAAATTTTGACTACCCAGGTCGAGCATTCCGGTCCCGGAAACGGCCGGTTCTGTGGTATTCCGGAGAATTCATAGAAGCAGTATTCCGGTGAAAGGATCCGGTGACCGGATTTCTCCGGTTCGGGCCATAATCGACAGGAACCTGTCGAAACTGGTAGCCAGATACGGTTTCCGGATTCCTGCATCGAATTCCGGACAATTCCCGGTGGGTTCCGGTCGGAAACAGCGAGTTTCTTGCTGGTTTTCGCCGGAAATGCACGGAATACTGCTTCAGAAATCATTGTCCTGGGTATTTAATAATGGAGGTGTCCCTTGATTATTTGATAAATCATATGGAGAACAGTTTGATGATAAAGTATTCATCGTTGTTGAAATACTGTTTGATGATGAAATGTTCGAGCATACACGAGCAAAACACCTATCTAGGATTTCGCTCAATGTTTCCAACTTTTGATAACTACCAAAGACAATTACTCATTCAATATCATTATCGTTAAAATGCAAATCTACCTTGGTTGATCAAAACGGACTCGTTTACGGTCTGTTTATCGACAGTAAACGATATCAGAGCGGTTTATTTACAGCAGTAAATAGGCCGTATTTGCCTGTAATACCTGGTACAGTGATACGGCACCGTAAACGGCACTGAATTTCGATGATTTACGGCTGTTTCTGCTCCGTACTCTCATGATCATACGGTCCGTATTACTGCGCCAGATATTACGACAAACTTTTACCCGGAAAATAGTCGTAAAGTAGCCGTCAACGGTCGTATACGGACCGTACTGTTCGACCTGGGTATTTAAGAACTATAAGATTTTACCTTGAACTCCTATTTTCTTTCTTGACGAAATGATCCAATAAAAACTGCACCGTTTCGAATAGTCTGAGATCATCCTGAAATTTCTTCAAAAAATTATTTTCATTAATTCAATAATACTCTACTTACTGATACAATTAAAGTAACATTTTCTTGTGTTTTTTTAATGTCGATTTCGATTGTCTTACCATTTATGTCGTAACTCTTTAAATAATGATGATGGCTATTACGAGCAAATCGAAGGATTTCGATAATTTTCTTCGAAAAAGATGAAAAGATATTTTTCAAGAAAAGTATTTTTTAAAAATTACCTTGTCTTCCCAGGACAATCATTCCGACCGTCAGAATGAGTATCTTAAAAGGCCTGAAACGGCTATTACACAGTATAATAAGGCATTAATTTTTACCATATTTAGCCAGTCAGCTCGTTTTACGGATCGTTTTTTTCGCTAGAAAACGGCCATCGTTTTTAACACTATATTCGTCGCTTTCCGAGCTGACGGGAAACAGCGCCGTTTTTTGAACCTTTTATACCGTTTTTA
This sequence comes from Rotaria socialis, assembly GCA_905331475.1. Taxonomy (NCBI): domain Eukaryota; kingdom Metazoa; phylum Rotifera; class Eurotatoria; order Philodinida; family Philodinidae; genus Rotaria; species Rotaria socialis. Next base: position 210,198 of record CAJNYU010001458.1, on the reverse strand, counting down.
CGTGGTTTACGGCCGTTACGCACTTTTCTTGGGCATGAATTGTTCAATATTTTAATGAGTAAAGTAAGTGAATAGAATTGATATATTGAATTTGAGTTGAAGATATGCTTCATTTAGGTATCTCAAGAATCAATCGATATACTTAAAGCTTATTTTCGTGAAGAAATGCAAGAAAAAGATTGGAAATTAATCATTGAATTGAAAAAGATATTTGGTATCATTTAAATTAAAACATAAAATAAGAAGTCATTTTGACTGATTTAATATTTTTAATCCTACATTCGTTTGAAATTATGAAAATAAATAGTAAAAAAAAGCTTCATTAGATTTTCGTTTGATTTATGAAGAACAATATTTGTCACTTCTTCTAATTGAGTTTTTAATGAAATTTACATATTATCTAGAGGAAAATGATGATTATAGATGTGCATAGAGTTTATTTAAACATCTTCACTCAAGAAATCTTAATAAAAGGTATATAAATATCAAACGAGAGAGTAGATTTCAATTCAAATTTAAAAAATCTCTCTCAAACAAAATATCGGGAAAAATCACTCATCGATTTCAAGTTGAGATTAGAATTAAATAAATGTGGAAAGTTCGGATTTCATCCGAGAGTTATGTGTACTGCAAAAAGTGCATGGGATATATGAGTCATTCTAGAATGTCTGAACACGAAAATTATCATGAGAAACTAGGCAATTTGATTTCTGGATGCAGTTTTTATGTATTTTGAGACGCTTTTCAGGCGATGTTTCGTTAGAAAGCTACGATTTAGTTCAAAATTAATATCAGATTTTGAATCAGCGTTAAAAACTGAGTCGACTTATATATGTTGTGGATAACTCTGAGAAAAAACGTTTTTTTGGAAAAATCCCTGTACCCCGCCTCAGGGATGGTCTGATCAAAAATGACAATTTTTTTGATAACTCAGCCATTTCTTGGCAGATCCTTCTCATCTTCGAACTCGACCTAGATATTCATGAGACAATTTTGTGCACAAAATTTCAGCTCAATCGAATGTAATTGTAAAGAGTTATCGAATAAACGGACGGACGGACGGACACATTGACCGATTATATAGTGTACTCTTTTTTTTGAGTATACAAAAAAAAATTACTGAAAATGATTATTAGAAAAGTTTTTAAAGCAAAACTTTTGGTTGTTCTACAACTTCTCGAAAGCTTCCTCGAAACTTGAATAGCTGGTATATATCTGTAAATGTTCCAGATGATGATATTATCTTGTTTGAATAAAATTCTACATGCTACTGCATAATTCTAATCTCAGGAAATAATCAATACTAGTACTACTAACGTGATCATTATAGAGTATAGTGCGTTGAGACTTGTAATAGATATTAGTACGAATTGCAAAAAACAACGGCACATGAAAATGAACAATAACAAGGAAATCAATTCATAGAATACTAATAAAAGCACAGTACTCATCTGTTTTTACTGATAACGCTTAGCTCAAATTAATGAAAACCTATCAAATACTGTTGTATAGAGTCAGACATTAACAATACTGCACGTACGAAACATAGTCCATCGAAACAAGTATGAAATTCAAAAGACGCTACTACTTTTAGTTTGCTTTTAAACAAATTAAAAAAATGAAATCTAATAAAAATAAATGAGATTAATTCACTAGAATAATTTCCTTTTGATTATTATCAATAATGAAGCATCTACAATACGAACTTGAAATCTGTTTCAATTTTTCGTTTGAAATTAAATATGAAAGATTATCGACCACATATTATGTTTTGCTTTATAGCAGTTGTATGTTTTTGGAAAATTTCTTCTTAATGAACGATACCACTTTTATTAAACACGCACACAAGTAAAAAGAAAGTTTTTAAAACACCAACAAAAATACAGCAAGAGGCTACAGGTTAGAAAACAAAACAAAATCAATACCAGATAGAGAATCTTTCAAATATGAGAACATGATGATTTATGGGGAAAAAAGAGAAAATAAGTTAAACGAAAAACCAAACTCGGGCAAAGAATGACTTACGAGCGAAACGAATAACAGACGAAAAAGAGTCACCATTATCATACATAATTTTGTTTTGTTAACACATGCACACACATACATTCATATACATATGATTATGAGTTAAGTCACTGTTCTTCGCAAATATAGATTAAAGAAAATAATAATAATAATAATAATAATAATAATAATAATATTAATATAGGAATGTGTTCTGTCTGTGTGTATACGTAGTAAAGAAATTATTGCATGTATCGAACGGAAATATAAAACTAGTATGCACAACAATAAAGAACAACACTTTTAATAAGATAACACGAAGAGAAAAAAGTATGAATAGTGCCACGAGAAAAAACATGATAGAGAAAGAGAGAGAGAGAGAGATATGTAGCAATAAGCTGTTTATTTTTATTTTGAGTCTTAACATGCACACATTGTGATTTTCTAAGAATATTGCACTCATACAAAAGCACAAAATAAAATGATGAGAACGTTTTTTTTGTAGATAAAAGATATTGATAAATCTAAGATAATACAACAATGACAAAAAATGGAACGAAATGTGTGATATATATATATATATATATGTATATATTGACTGTTTGTAGGCAAGATTATTATTGTTTAATTTACGATTTCTTCGATGAAAATGACCACCATTCAGCTTTTTCTTTTTGTTTTAACAGAACTTTATGTGTTAGACTAGCTAATTCTTCAGCACGATCACTCATTTGTTTTGATGCTATTTCAACTTCGCCTAATTTTTGACCTCGTTCAATTAATTTCTAAATCAACCAACAACATATCACAACATTGCAATATTCATTTTTTCCCTCAATAGAACTCACATTTCTTGTATCATTAACAGCACCACAGGCTGAATCAACAGTACCACGCATTCGATTCATATTAGCGTTGACATCTTCTTTTTTAGCAACACCATAGGGTGCTTTTCCAGCAGCTTCGCCGACTTTGATGAAAGCAAACATATTATTTTAGATAGGAAAATTTCGACAAAAGAAAAACAAGATAGACATACATAATTGATCTGAATCTAAGGATGTATTTGAAGCAAAAATTTTAGCAAAGAAATTTTGCTTTGGTGCTTCAGGCATTGCTATTGATGGATCATACAATTCACATAGCATTTCACTGATTTGTTCTCTAGAAGAAGAAAACAAATAATAATTACAAATAAATTCATGATATTATTTTATTCCAACATACTTAACATCTGAAGCAATACTAAGTTTTTGAATTTCTGTTGGCGAACACATAAAGAGTCCATGACCACGATCAGTAAATATACATGTCGATGCAATCAACGATCTATATTGAATTAATAAAATATTAACATCAATATTTACTCATTTTCTTTTATTTGTCACCTGAATGTGTCAGCAGCTATATCAAGATTTGTGACAAATAATTCACGTAAACTAGGTAAACTATACACATGTATACGACCGCCCGATAAATAACATGTTAAACACAAAGAACCTAGTTTTTATTGTCAATAAAAATTTTCTAGCAAGATAAAGCATCATGTTATTTATTTTACCTGCTATTTTAACAACAGCTGCTCGAAATACATTGGATGCTGATGCACCAAGTGAATCATAAATTTTTTGTTTTGAAATACAAGCTTGTGATGGTAATGAAACGACCTAAATATAAGAGAATTGATTTTTGAAGTTGTTAAAAGAAAAATTATCATATTAAATATACTCGAGCTTGTTTTGACGTGCAGAAAACAGCATATTGTATATTAGTTGACTGAGTATTTGCTACTGAGGAAGACATTACATTACTACCGGATAATATCGAGGATGCATTTAAGTCTTGTGTACCATCATTGGATCGATTTGCTTTTGGTTCTAAGGACAGAAAATAATGTTTCAATTAAAATGAAACGATCCATAGTTTAACTATGAATATCTACTTCTCGCATCCCATTTTTCACTCGGTGACGGTATTAGAACTCCTTTATGATCAAGAAATGAAATATGTAATAAACGACCGCACATACGAAATACACTTCCACTAGGTACAACTAAAAATTGAGAAAAACGAAACTGCAAATCTTTATTAATGAATAATTGAATGAAACGTACCACTGATATTTCGAGGTTCATAAATTATATTTAAATTAATAACAAGTACACAACCTGTACTTGTGCCTAGCCATACGCTTGGTGAAATCGTAAAGTCTTTAAACGAAAAGAAAAATATAATTAACATTATTTTGTACTTCTCTCTTTTTTTCAATAATACTAAACCATTTTTGTAAGTAAATGATTCGGAAAATTGTATAGCGCATACGCTTTCATTTGAAACAATATTGTCGATACTTGAATTACTTGAAGAACGCGGAAGATCACAAGTCGTACTTTTATCTATATATATATATATAATAAGTGAATTCAAATTGTATAGAAACATTCTCTAAATTTTAAATTTGTTAGGATTCAGCTAAAGAAACATGCATAAACAAGTAAAAGCAAAGCAAACATAGAAATGCATATTGCCGATTTAACAAAACAGTTAATCAAAACTGTTTTTTTTTTCTTTTTCTTCTCAACAATAATAAGCAACATTACTGATACGTATAATTTATATATAAACGAATTTACAATACGACCCAAAATATGTAGATTAGTAAAATGTGTTTTTTTTTGTTTCTTTCTAATCAATGAAAAACTTACAAGAAACAGAATTCATATCAGACGGAGCCTGAGGTCGTTTTTCTGTGAATGCCGAAGCAGTAGAAGGAGGCGAAGATTGCTAGAAGAATATAGTGAAGAAAGAGAAATGAAGAATGCTAATAGAACAAATTAAATAAAATAACAAATATGAGCAATCATAGATTATAAGAATTAAATTAATCCTTAAGAGCAAAATTTATATGTCAAAGTAATGAAGAAGATTCTAAAATTTCTAATACAAATCATTTTTCTTAAAAAAGAAGCATCTAATTATAGAATTGCGTGCAAAACAAAAATAAAAGTATATATTGCGAACTAAAAGAGCGAAGATATCATGCCCATTTCTAATCGACTATGAATAAAGTAGATTAGTAGAAAATTACAAGAGCACACCCTTATTATTCATTAGTGTTACTGGGTGATTATTAGAGCTTGTTAAAGATGTTGAAATTGAATGTTTACTTGTAGATGTCATCATAGTTGATTGTTGTTGTTGATGAGCATCATCTTTACGTAAATCAACCATATGCGCTTTTCGTTTATGAGATTTTTCTCGCATATGTTCAGTATATTCAAGGGAACATGTACCGCGTAATTTTGCATGATTATATGCAGATGATGTCCAAGTTTTAGATAGATTTGTTGTCTCACTACCACTTCCACTATCATCATTTTTATCGTTTGACTCTGTTGATTTCAATGGTGGTGGTGTTGTAACTATTCTTGATCGTTTATCTGATGGAAACGAACGATTTGCATTCAATGACACTGTTGTTCCAAGAGGTTTATGAGAACGTCGTGTTATATCTGGACTCGTTGCTCGCTTGCCTCTGACCGGTGATTGATTAATTTCTTCGCCGCCACTACTTCCTCCATTATCATCCCCGCCACTTTTGGCAGCGTTCTCTTTTTCACTGTGATCTGAATTTATACACGCAAGTGAACTGTCATGTTTATCAAAAGTTGATGGACGTGACCAACGACTTCGAAAAGTACGAAATGTTTTTGATAATGTTCCTGTGTTGTGTGATTTTTCATCATGGAAACCACCGTCTCCTACTGTTGGTGGTGATCCTAGCGTTTGATCATTACCCGGGAGAGAATCAATTGATCGTGAATGAAAAAATGGTGTCGATGAAACATCATTTGTGGAATATGGAGACATGCATGGAATCGATTGTTTCGAACGAGGTTTATTTGCACTATGCCCAGCGTAACCACATGCAAATGGATTGAATGATAATCCTGATTCAACTGTACAAGGAGTGGGACTCAATGGTTGATGCTAGATAGAAATATTTTGTTTTCATTGGTGTTTCAATTCAAGAAAAAGACCTAAAGAAAGGTATCAATAAGAAAAATTCTTACTTGATAATCTCCAGATGTTTGATCGTCATTATTGAAATCATTTCCAGCAACACGACGTTTTGGAGATATGGATGTTCGTTGAAATGGATCCATTGTACCATAAAGATCAGCAGTTGCCATATTCATTAAAATAGATGTACTTAAATAATCGATCACAACAAGTCCATTGTCTAAGCCAAATATTAATCTATTTAAAAAACAAAGGTATAAACCAACACATTCAGAAAATAGAAGCTGATATTTTTATACAATCCATATTTGGAATTAATCGAAGTATCAGTTAAAACAGGTATTTTATCGCTGGGTAACCATGATAAAAGACAAACAAGTTCAGGTTGATAACCAGCCATACGACGATAACCTTTTTTTGCTCGAAGTAAGCTTTTAAAATCCTAAGAAAATAAAATCAGTTTTAAAAGTTAAACAACCTAGATTGAATTAACAGTTCACCAATTAATTCTAATAAAAGATTTTATTTCTCGAAGTATTTTTTACACTGTCTAGTACATGGTAACATTTATCAGAGTTACATATACGTAAAAATCAAACTACGTACAGTTGTGGCGTCTTTTTTTTTAGTAAATCGAAGTTCGTCTATCTGAATCAATCAAAATTCATATAGAACTTTGTTAATTGAAAAGTTCCAATTCAAAATGTCCGATTACTCAATCACTCATTCGATTTCGATATTTATTATGTAATAAGTCAATTTGTATCAAATACCTCTACATTTCAACAATGATTTTCATATCTTCTTTGTCAATTATATGACGTTAAAGACGGCGCAAAATATCCGCTTCTCAGACCATTACAAGTTTTAAGCAGAGTTAATAGAAAACGCTCTGATCTGCACTATTATAGTACTGAACAACTCTCTGACTGAGACGAAGTGTAAAAACAAAAATTGTTCAGTGCTATTGAATAATAATAATAATAATAAAGAAAAACTTAAAAATTACCTTTGCAGTTGGTCTTGCAACTGATGATTGAAAATCACTAATTGTCGATAGATTTCCACCTGTATTTGCTTCATTGTGATCGTTAGATATATTTTGATGAAAAATTGGAATTTCTAGCAATGAAAAATCTCCTAAACCTTCGTCGGCTTTGTCTAATTCAGAACCAGTAAACTTAAATAATGTGACATGACCGCCACGTGCAGCAGCTATTAAATATTTTCCGTCGCAACACATTTTTATTGAATATATTGCAAATGGAAATTCATAAACATTTAATTCATTTGATAGATTCGTTGAATTTATTTGAGATTGATTTATTTCATCACCTGCGTTGCTATTTGCACGAGCTGGTCTTGACTCTAACTTATAATTTGTATTAGATTCTTTTTTATTTGATACCGACGATGCCGTTGTTGTTGTTGCTGACGACGATGATGATGACAAGTTTGCTGCTTGTGTACGATCAAATAAACGATTCGTACGTAATTTATAAAAAAATAAAAGATTACAACCAGATGCATCCCAAAATTTAATTGAACCATCAGCATGACTAAAAGTAAAAAGAAATCCATGAAAAATCATTAAAATAAAAAACTATAATTTACCCAGTAATAATAAGTTCGTTGTAGCCAAATATAGTCGAACCGGATTTACCACCTGATATCGGATTTTCCTTGAAAGAAAAATCGAATGTTTTTTTTTTGCGATTGTAAATTTTCAAAGGATAGAAAATGTGAAATAAAATATTTAGAGCGTCGAAATTTTGTTTCATGCGAAAAACAGAAGTTGAAAATCAATTTCTAGTCATTCTAATTTCCTGTAGATAATTAAATTTCATGTTGCAGATTCAGACATCTATCAATACTTTCTTTTTACGAGACAAATAATGAAGGAAAAAAAATCACTTTATGAAGGTTCATGACCTTTCTATTCTCACAGGAATAAAATCGCTAGTGTTTTTTGTAACATGGCAGACGACACAGATCTGATCGTTTGAAATCTAATCAAGAGCTCCAGTCGAATCACTTCAGCATTTTAAAACTATATTAAGCAATAACTCAATCGGAACTAGTCATGATTATATTCTACATGACAGAGTTAATGTTCTTTTGCTGTGTAACATATTAAGATTAGTTCCAAAATCTTTCTTCTCTTTTTAAATCAATGTCACTTCGAGCTTCAACAAAGAATTTTGATTAATTGTACTCATTCAAACATTCTTAAGTATACTTCATATCTTTCTTGTTCTATATGAAAGGAAGATGCGTAGACTCAAGCTTAATTGTACGATAACGGCAACGCTTAGTGAACTGCCATTGTCATTAATCGAAAAAGAAGAAATCTTGATGTTTTCCCATCTGATAATTTATATATATATGAGAAAAAATTATTTTAAAATTCATCTTCAGCTCGAGGCATGTGATTATTCTTTCATAATTTTCTATACTTTCGATCACAAATTATATAGTTTTGTTGAGTTTTTCGAGCATATTTTAGTTGCAAACATATATTTTTCGTACGCTTTGAACACTACGCATCGTTAATTACTAATGTTATGGAATTCATTAAATGAATATATGTTTAATTCTTTAGTTCTAGCTATAGATTCAACGATTATGAATAATATTTGTTGAGAATCCAAAATTGTGACTACACAAAATAACACAGAGGTTGATGTGTATTTCTTAGTTTTGTACTTTGGAATGGCATCGTCTTCGTATTACTACGAACTTCTATAAAAACTGATATGTAGCGTTATTGTATTTCGTCGCAAGCACAGATATTGATGAATAATATAGTTGATTATGACATATCACATTCAAATATTGATTTAGTCAATATAAAAATATTTAAATCAGTTATATCATGCTCACATCTATTCATGGCTGAGCAAATGGAAACCATTAAAAAATGTTTCACATTTTAATTATGATAGGTTTCTATCAAAATAGAGCACGAACCAAAAGCTTGTTTTGTACAAGAACAATTTCAAAAATAATCTGATCATAACCGGTAAACTTACAGCGGAGAGAAAAAGAGGGAAAACTCTAACTATAGTCGACTTCTAATACTTCAAAGTGTAGGCGGCTGCCTTTAAATAACTGAAAAATTGGTTGTTGATTCATATCGAAACTTCTACATCCTTGGATATGAAAATATTTCAAACAAACCTGTTGACTATAGGTACGCTTTGGTACTTGTTTTGTTTGCAATCGAAGTAGACTTTGATAAAATGTTGAATTAGGCTCTGTTATATAATCACAATAGGTCACTGGAGATTCATGCAGATCTAACGTATGAAGACTTTCGAAAAGAGGATAGCTAGAAGAAAACAAGAAGAAGAAGAATTCAAATTTGAAGCAACTTATTATCAAAATAAAATTTTTACTTTTCACTTTTCAAATCAATCATCACAAGATCATTTTCAAGTAAAACCGCAATTGCTAATGGATCAGGTGCATCTAAAATTTATATAAAGTCAAAGAAAAACGAATGTTTTTATAAGATTAATCTACCAGCAATGTGTGGTGATGCTGTTATAACATGAAAATCAACAATAGCATTGTCCATATGAAGTACATTTGTCGTTTGACCACGAAGAATAGTTAGAAAAAACGGCGATGGTTTCGATGGCGGTATATTTGTATTAATCGCTGATATTTGTTGTGGATCAGCTTGATTCGGCATTCCACCAGAAAAAATTATAAATGTATCATTTCTATAATGAAAAATGAATTTTTTCATATTATCTTTCTCATCTTGAAATACATACGTATTTTTAACAGAACTCCAAACAACTTTTGAAATTGAACCAAATTTACGTAGTTCATCTTTTGAAATGCGAGCTACGAAAAAGAAAACATTCCTATCAATAAAACAAAAGTCTAATCTATTTTTACTTACTATGGGGATAATTAATGCTAACAGGTTTATCAGTTGTACGTAAATTCCAAACAGATAATGAACCATCACAATGTGAACACATAAATTGTCTACCATCATAATGCCACGAAATAGATGTTAAACCCTAATAGAGAAATTCATCATTTTTTTTCTTTTCATCAAATATTAATAAAAATTACTTCTTGTAATGTATAAACAGTTTCAGATGTCTTCTGTTGTAAATTCCAACACACAACATGTCCAACAGGAACATTATTGGGTGATGATATATGTGTACTAAAGCCAATATAGAGCTAAAAATTAAAAACAATATTTTGAAATTCGTCCATACTGTGGCCGATCGGATATCTAGAAACACAGCGTGTACCCTAGGATAGTTATTCTCGACTAATATGTTTTTTCCTCAACTGAAATAACCAACGAAACAATTGTTTCGCTTCAAAATGCTTTTTCATCTTTTCAGATTCTAGAACATAACAAATTTTATAGGAACTAGTAAAATTTTCTATTTAAAAAAAAACGAGTTCCATCTCCAATTGAATTTCCTTCAAAATAGCATTATCTTAATACGGTGATTATTCATTTTAGATTCTATCTGATTTTTATAATTTTCATAGGTTTGACAGATATTTTTAACAATTAGAAGTCTTACTCGTGTTGAATCATCAGGATTTTGACATAAATCAATAACCACACCTGGGTGTGTACTTTTTCCCCTATTGGAAAAACAAAAATTATATATGAAAGAAAAAAAAATAACCAAGATACATACATGCCGATGGCATTATTCCACATAATTTTATATGATGAAAGTGTAAATGTATCAAGGTTGATGACATAAACATTTCCAAAATGTGTACCAACTAGAAGCCACTTGGAATTAAAAGCAAGCGGAAGAAGACATCGGCTAATTCTAGACAACAATAGATAAGAGTTAAATTGTACGAGGATTAATACATCTTTTGTATGAGTCAATAAATATATTTGATTAAAAACTAGCTAATATCCTATTCCAAAGAGAATATTGGCATTCTTCAGCACTATCTCATATTACCGTCAAATCTATTTGAGTACAGACAATTATTAATTTATTAATTCTGAGATTCGGGTGTCTTTTTTTATTTTTAATTTCTAGATCAGCATCAAATAAACAAGAGATTTTCTTAATGCTATTATCGGAATGGTTGTATATGTAAAAAAAAAGCACGAGAAAGAGGAAAAACAAGCAATTTCCGATTAGTCGACCGGAAGCATGAATAAATGATAAAATGTTCAGAGATATTAATATCTCATGAGAGATTAGAACGAGAGTCAGTTTAACTCATCATCTAGACAAACAAGCATACATCAGAAGACATTAATATTTATAAGGTCATTTTTTCCGTCAAATATTAAACGAAAACAAAAATGAAAATGAAAGACTCTTACCGTTCTTTAACAAATCGAAGTGACTGAGCAATAGCTGGTTTCTTTTGACGTAAATTCCACAAATGAATAAAATTATCTCGGCATGCACTTATCAAAGCACCCTACATTAAACATTATTTATTTGTGCTTGTTTGTTTTTTTTTTTTGATAATTTTCTAAAAACTTACCTCATTTATTCGGAATACCAGTTGAACTATTTCAACTTCTGTTGGATGTGATAATGAGCATTCAACGAATGCACCACCATAACTATTTTATTTTTTTGTCAAAAATAAAGAATAATTATTTCAATGATTTTATCTGAGAAAATAAACTTACATTTTGATAATACCATGTTTTGTTCCAATAGCAAGAATTTTTTGTACAGAATCATATGCAAGGGTTGTTGGTCGATAAGGAAAACCATAACGTACAATCTATTGATTAATAAAGTTTAAAAAATAAATAGAATGCCGTTTTAATCGATGAGAAAATTCTTTTCTTTTACTTCGCTCAACGAAAAATCTTCTTTTCTTGATGTTTCATTAACTTCAAATTCATTTATCTTCTTTGAATCGCCCAATTTAAATGGTAATTTAATTCGACTAGTCATTATATGGATTGGTTGTGCTTTTCTAATTTTCAAACGGTTATCATTTAATAATTCATGTGTATGTACATTTATACACACGCATTAGCATACGCATTAAATTCGGAGTTACATCTAGAAATAAATAAAAATATTTCTATACACATATTGAGAGCGTGCACCCATGCATACAGTCACACTAAATTTGATTCATTTATTTAGGTTTTTTCCCTTTTTCTTTTTCTTCTTCTTGTTCGAATTTTCCGATAGAGTATATATATGACGTCCTAGTCTACTCAACGGTCCGTTCGTTCGATGACAAATAAATAGTAAACAATAATTAATAATTGACAAGTAGTTCTGTTCTAACCAATGATGTAAAAGATTGTGATAGAGAGCATTAGTTGACAGTCGCATTCATTTATAGAGTCGTGTGAGATTCAGCGAGCAATTATGTTCGTACGATTGTATCAAGATTAACAGATTCATATTCAGAGTATATTATAAAGATGAGATTGATCCTTGTCTAATGATAATTGATTTTCATGTCTGCCATTAGAGTAGCATCCATGTGTTATATCGGATTTTCTATAGCCGTCAGTTCTTTTTTTATTTTGTACAAATATTTATCGACAATGCAGTTCCTATGTCAAATAGAGTAAAATAGTAGTGTTCTATAGTTTTCTTTTGTGTCACAGGAAAATTCACATCTGGAATTTCTCTTTATTTATCAAGCCTTAGTAAATACATGAGATAAACTTATGAATAAGATAACCGAGGACAGAATTATTTCTAGTGAGAAAATAATTAAATTTTAAGGTAGAAAAAGTTCAAGTGAAAAAAACATTTTTTTTTCCAGTGCAAGTCAATATAGTCATTTTTTCCTAGATAAAAATTCTATTTAGAAACAAAATCACGTATATTTGTCGGCTATATTTACTCTTAATATTCATCTTTATGTTCATGATTGTAAAACAATAATATTTTAATTTGCCCTTGAAAGAAAAGTTTGCTTCTGTAATATGACTGGTTTGGTTTAGTCTGTAGTTTTCTGTCTCTAAAAATAAAACACGTTTTTTGACTGTATGCTATATCAAGTCCTAGTCTATTCTATCACACTGAAATGTATTAGAAAATAAATTATTCTAAATTCACACAAGAATACAACATTTTTTATTTATTTATTTGAAAGAAATAATATAGGTTATCAAACTTTTAATAACAGTGTAAAAATAAGTTGTCAAATAAATGAAAGTGAAATAGCGAAAATAATTTAATTAAATTTTAATTAAAAAGAAGAATCCGACTGAGTTACGAAATTCCTAGTGTGTTGTGTTGCTATTATTTAAAAGCGAACGATCGGTTTCACATTGCGTCTAGGTCGTTTTGATGTTTCTTTTGTTGGTTGAATGGTTAATATCTTTTTTTGATTTAATTGACCACGTTTAATAGTTATCTTTATTGGCTGACATTGATTATTTTCATCGATGGCTTTAAATAATTTTTCCGAGAGAATATCATTACTTATTGAACGTTTTAAGGACGACACAGATGACTGGAGACTATGCCGTGGATTAGTTGATGAATAAAGTTCATTAGACAATGCAGCCTATTGAAAAAAACTGAATAATAAACAACGTGAATGAAGAAAAAAATACGCACAGCTTGAGCCCAGCCCGATAATGGCTGCCAAAGTTGTTCAAAAAAAGATGATATATCATTATAATTAGGTGTATTTAAAGTTTGTTTTTTTGTATTTTCATTATTCAATTCATAATAAGTCATAGCAAATGTATACATATGTGTATCAATCGGTACTACGTCTTGTTTACCAAGAGACATCAAAAGAACACAATCAGCAATCTGAATAATATTCAAAATGGTTATGAAAAAATCATAATATGAATGAAAAATGTTTTACTTTACGACTAACACCCATTATGTTTGCCAATTGATTACGAGCTTCGCTAGTTGATAATGCTTTCAATCGACCAAAAAATAACATACCACCATCAGCTGTATATTTAAGAAATTTAACTGCTTCTTTAATATATCGTGCCCGATAACCAAAATTTAAGTCACGTAAACGTATTTCAAGATCTGATCTATCAAGTTCATCTAAATTTGATTAAGATGAATTTTTCTTCTTAATATAAACCAAAAACAAAATTCTATGCATAAATATCGAATGTATTTTCTAACAACAAAAATGTTAATAATCTTTTCAAGAATCTTGACAAATAGTTATGTGAAAATGAAACTCTCTGTAGAACCTCTTCCATTTGACATCTAAAGTATCATAGATAAAGTGATTGATATTACCAAATTAAACTTCATGTTATCTCAGAGATAAGAAAGTCAGATTCGATTTGTGCATCTATGCTTCATCTGAATCAATTCGATACTTGCAGAGTTTAGAATTTGTGCTTCTAACTATTGTTCAGCATTTTCACTATTTATTACTCAAGTTAAAGAGCGCATAATCAGAAAATAATTCAAAATTTTCTATACAATTTTAAGATTTTTACATAAATATGTTAAAACACTATTCGCCTAATTCGATTGTATTAGGGTTTCTAGATCGTTACTCATGTAATAAGGTAAAGAATGATGTCAATTCAATGTTTTCTCAATGAAATAAAAACTTCGGCACAAGTACAGTTCGTATTCAAGTACAATTCTTAGTAATTATCTAGAAACTTTCATAAAATCTATAGAAATGAATACATTTTTAACTAAATTAAATCCAAAAAAGTTAACCGATATTTCATCATCTGAATTGTAAAAGGTCAGGAATATTACAAAACAATCTCAACTCTAATGGAAATGACCGAAAATTTATATCGTCTATTCATCATACAAAATCCTCTCGAAAATAAAATTTACCCAAAGTTGGAAATTGATAATAAGTCATTCCATTCAATGTTCCAATTTTTCTCCCATATTCTTCACATAGTATTTTAATCATTTTTGATATACGTTGAATATTATTATTACTTGAACATAGAAACGATATTAAATTTTCAAGTGGATCTTGTTCTAAAATGCGTATACCACTTGGTATTTGTCCTTTTCGAAATCTAGTATCTAGTTTACACCATTTTTCAAATGTTTCACAAAGTTTTATTGTTAATTGAAAATAATTATGTAAAATAAGTGCTGTTTCGACACGACGATCATTATCATTGGAGAATGTTTTTCCATATTCACTATTTGTAAAAAATGTATAACGAAGATTATCATTTTGATGTTGTAAACGAACTACATATTGACCGAGAACACCAACGAATTCATTTAGATTGTGTTCGATCCATCTAGTAAACACGAGAACACTACTATTGAGAGGATATATTCGGCAAATCAGAATAATTACCGAAATGATTGTCCACCTAATAATGTTTGTTTTAAATTAAGCTCTTTTGCAATAATTGGTATTGATCCAGATGAATAGATAATAAGATTATTTGAAAGTGTTGATGTTGGTGCTAATGATGTTAACAAACTCATTTAAGTAATTTCTAAATCTAAAATAAATTGAAATTAAACAGTCATTCAGTACATTTCAGATTGATAACCAAATAATCGTCGTCTTTAGTAGAACAACAGTAGACAAGCTATCCGTCATATAATATATCTAATTAAAAGTCGATCGTTGTGAATAGTTATCGAATGAAAAAATGTTTCTAATATCTCTCGATACAGCATAAACCCTCGATTGTGATAGATCGTTTTTTTTTCTCGTTCTGTTTATGTTCGCGTTCGTTTATAAATTGTCAGCTGAATGAATCAAATCCAGAATAAGAAAATAATCGAAACAATTCAATAGGAAAAATACATTTCGCAAAACATTTAAATTTAAAGTTTATTATTCAATTTCTTCTCGATATCAATGATGCCACGTCAAGGAAAAAAGGTAGTGTTAATTTTTTCATATTTAAAACATATCCCAGGTTTGTTAATTTTATTTCTAAGCGTAAACTTAAAAATGATGAATCGTCACCACCTTCAAAAAAAGCTTCACATAATGATGATCATGCTATTATTGAAGCTGCAACTATCTCAGCAGCACCAACAGCTAAACAACTCGATCCTAAACAGCGACAACGACAAGCTATGGCCTACAAAAATTTTCTTAATCGAGGTGGACCAGATGCACCTGGTTCGAAAGAAATTCCTCAAGGTGCTGATGGATGTCTTAAATCATTAACTTTTGTTATTACTGGTATTGAGATACGAATTTAATGCTATCTATTATTTTAAATAATATTTTTACATTATAGGTGTTTTACCATCATTAGAACGTGACGAATGCACAAAGATTATTCAATATTATGGTGGTCGTGTGACAACTGCAGTTAGTGGTAAAACTGATTATCTTATTGTTGGACGTGATGCTGGAAAAACTAAAACTGATAGAGCTGAAAAATTACGAATTAAAATTATTTCAGAAGATAATTTACTTGAAATGATTCAAACACGACCAGGAAATACGAACGTAAATATTAAACCAACTTTTATTAAAAAGCCGGCATCGGATGAAAATAACTCACCTGTATCTATTCCATTATCAAAATTAAAATTCTATAAATCAGATGATGGTATTTTATGTAAGTTATATTAAGTGTTGCCTATTTGTCTTATTAATATTTATTTTATTACAAGGGGCTGATAAATACAAGCCAACATCATTAGGTCAAATTGTTGGACAACAAACTGATAAATCATCAATGAAAAAACTTATCTATTTTTTGACTAATTGGCATACATGGCATGCTAAACCAACAACTAATAAAAGAAAGAAAACAGAAGCTATATCATCAACTGATCCATCTCAATTCAAGGCTGTTTTACTCACTGGTCCGCCAGGAGTAGGTAAGTTACATAGATTTCTCAGTAAGAAAACAAAAGGCAATGTCACTTTAAATTCAAGGAAAAACGACAACGGCTCAACTTGTGTGCAAAGCATTAAGTTTACCATACATTGAACAAAATGCATCCGATAATAGATCACGAATAACGATGAAAAAAATCGAAATCAATTCAGCTCTACTTACTGATCACTATCAAGCAATGAATAAACATGTATGAAAATCGGATTTTTTTATTAGTTAAAAGTACAGAAATCGTTGAACGAAGTATTTATTCATTTTTCAATTGCTTAAAAAATATAGGTAGCACAGAACTTTTTACTTTCTTCAAATATCTACCCAGAATTTTATTCTGACATACAAATCGACAACTAGCTTTATATTGTTTCAAGATAGAGTCGATCTACAGAAATATTATTTTAGTTGATATTAGAATTTTCATTCTTATTTAAAAATCCCAACAATCTAGAAATTGTTGAAAACCTCCAACAGTAGATGAATATCATATACAAATAGAGGAGAAAATAGTTACTCACTACTTAATTCACCTATTGAAATTACGATTATTTTTCTTCGCCATTAACTATTATTGTACAGCAACAGATAATATGTCGGATATGGTCAGGAAATTCGCTCATAGACTATCAATCATATGACAAAAGACAAATCTGAAATTATATATTTACAAAATGTTAAAATCTCTAACGCGATCTGGTTAATTTTCAATGATTGACAAGTTAATCAATTATTCTTTATCAAGGCTATTCATGAGCACGCATTAGAAGATATTAGTTTTTATATATTTAAAAAGAAAAGCTGATTTTTCTTCGTCTTATCATATTAGGTATTGATCATGGATGAAGTTGATGGTGTAACAGGAAATGAAGATCGAGGTGGTATTCAAGCATTGATTGAGCTTATTCAAACAACACGAATTCCGATAATATTTATTGCTAATGATCGGCAAGCTGTTAAAATGCGTACACTAATATCACATTGTTACGAAATAAAATTTGAACGACCATCATTTTTGAATGTGAAATCATTTATACTTGATATATGTTCACGTGAACATATTCATATTTTACATTCATCACTGGATAATTTAATCAATGGTTGTAATCGAGATATTAGAAAAATTATTCATTCACTTCATTTATATTATAAAGAATCATCATCAACAGTATCAACTGTAGTCAATGTCGAAAAAGCATTATCAACAAGTCCATTTGATGCTTGTATGAAAATGTTTTCTTCGTCGAATATTAGTTTAATTGACAAAACAAATCTTTATTTTTATGATTCCTCATTTTTACCATTACTAATACAAGATAATTATATTCGTGTTGTTCCATCGATGACGAGCAAACGAAAACCAATTGGTACACGGCAACGTATCGAATTGATTTCAAAAGCAGCCGATAGTTTGACGTTTGGTGATGTTTGCTCAAAATTGAATTTTACTAATGGAAGTCGATCATTAATAGGCTATCAAGTAAGTTTGTCAAAACAAAATTGTTATTATTTGAAATCTCAATGATAAGATAGGTTTAGACATGAGCTATTTTGCTCATGTCAGAGAAAGATTCTATATTTGAGAAAATAATAAAGATTTTTGACTTATGCAGAGAGATTTCATTTCATAGCAATGATTCTCAATTAAAAAGGGTAAATATCCGTCTTTGATACAGCAACATCAGAAAGAAATAGTATTCACATCGGGTATGAACTTAGTAAAAATCATTGATCTTTATCATAGAACGGCTTGTTAGAATTTGTTTTAGCAAATAAATAACAGCAAAATATTTGTCAATTCAATCACATCAGGATTATAGGTGTCGAACTAAAAGTAGCTACTGATCTATTTCTGTGATATAAACTCATGACAAGATTGCTCTAGAAAATTTAAATAAATAGATTCAGTGATTTTTACAGTCTTGATCTCTTCTGAAATGTCAATATTGAGAAATGATAGAAATAAGTTCAACATCGAACATGTTTGGTGTCGATTGTTTTAATAAATTGAAATGAAGTCTATGATTTTTGTTTCAATGAACTTGAAAAATCAGATTGGATTTTTACCGAGCAAAAAAACGAATGTAAACCTAAAATTAGAAATGTTTTCATATCATAAGTTTTCCGTGAGTATTTATTAAACTTTCGAAAAAGAAAAATGATATCTTCATATTGGATTTCATCTGTTGTTTGTTTCTATTAGTCAATGTTTTCTGGTGTAATTCCAACAACATATCTTAATGGTACATTAAATGCTGTTCAATTTCCTGCTTGGTTCGGTTTCATGCAGCAAGAAAAGAGTACTGATCGTCATCTAATTGAACTTGAAACGCATTGTTCATTAAAAACCATGACAATCGATCGGAAAGAGTTTAATCTTGATTATCTTTCTGTTTTGAATTTTTTATTGAATCATTATTTACACAAAAAGAATATTAAAGCTTGTCTTGAACTGATGAATAACTATTATTTAAACTCCGATGATTTACAATTGATTTTCTCCATGACTTCTTATCGAAAGTTAAATTTACATAACAATGAGCTTGATACTAAAACAAAAACATTATTAACAAGATCATTAGAAAAACAACATCATCGTACACCTTTTAAACAAATTAATATTAATAATATAAAGCCTGGGTTGGTGGGCGCCCGAGAAGATGATGATGATTATAATCTGACAATATCCGATGATGATAATAAAGAGAATATTAATCCTGAAAGCGAAATGATTAAATCCATGAAACCCCATCCAAAACGACGAAGAAAAAAATAATTTTTAGTCTTTGCTTTTTTACTTGCTTTTTTTTCTCTTGTATATATAGAGAGAGGTATATATATTTTTTTATTATTATTCGAGAGGTCCGATTATACATATATATATATATATATAGTTTTTTTCGCATATTACTAAAGCATATTAAAGAATAGAATAAGAAAAAATGATACATACCATCATGCACTTTCGAAAACGAAATTCCGTATTTTAAAACTTGTAGATGCATGGTAATAATATGGGCGAAGTTATTGATACATTCATAACGAAAGTGTGAGGAACCTTTTTTTAAAAACAGATCTCTTATATAATTTTATTTATCAATTTCATTTTCTTAAGAGCTACTGATTTTAAGTCACCGCATACAAATATTACTGGCGTTTTTATTACGGATAATAATGGTTTGATACTTGCAAGTATGTTAAATTCAAAATCTATTACAAAAAAAAGAGATCTATCTTCAAATTTTAAGGCCAAAATGTTAAAAACGATTGTAGCGGAGCAATTGCATTACTGGCTGATCTTGCATCAACTCTGTTAGAACGACCAGCCATTGTTTGTTTGGAAAACGGAGATCAGTAAGTGTTATGTTTAGTAGTTTGCTTTCAATAAGAGAATTATAAATTATAATATTGTTGTAAAGTTTCTCTGTGAAAACATAAGCAATTAATTGAAAGTGAATGAAGTACAGGTGTGAATATGGATATGAGTCAGAGAAATATACACATTCACTCTAAAATAGTTTCAAACTAAACGGATAAAGTTTTTTACACCATTTATATTGTAGAAAAATTTAGAGTGTATTCCATGATAATCGATAGTAAATTATTCGTGAACTTTTTTCTTGCTCTTTTTTTTGGTAAAGTCTAAAACACCGACGCATTTGTTTTTTATTTTCTATACTTTGAGCTACGAACGTTTTTTAGAGCAAGTTTGTAAATCGTCAGACCTTTCATGTAGAACTCCTTCACACCATATTTTCTTTCAGTAGACGCCAAGAAGAATCATTATCTATATAATCTAAGAGAAAATTCGACGTTCACTCGTGAAGATTCTACTAACTATTACCGTGTTTTTATATACATAAAAAGAATTCATCCCAATGCCGTCATTGGCTAAGCTTTAAGAATATGTTGAAATTGTTACACGACAAAACCATGTATATCAATTGTGTAGAAAAACTTGATTAATAATTTATCCAAAACTGTTAATGAACGTCCTTTATTTTAACATGGATTATCATCTAGTACTGTTCCATCGTTTCACAACGAAACAATAAAAAAAACATCAATCGTGCAAACAAATCTAATCCTTCGCTCTACATTTCTAGTTTAATGATACATTGCGGATTAGTACACACAACCAAAGTATGGCCATCCGGAAGATTTCTAACATCCGATTCTAGACGCTTTTCTCATTTTCACGTTGGAACTGTCATGCTGATAGTTTGAATTACAAAATTCTTTGACGTTATCATCATTCAACTGTTTTGAATATTTCTTCGGCCTAAAAATTTTCTAGTAATGTAGAGAAATGTCCGAACAGAAGCTAAACGATTTTTTTCTGACATATGCTCGTGAATCAACTATTTTATAAAAAGAATCTTTTCACTTGTTTATCTTTGTTGTGTGCGACTGACTTTGAAATTTCCTGCACATTGTGTTCGCCATTGTTGTCTCAAAGATATTTCCTTGCGATAGCTTTTCGTACTTAAAGTTCAGTGATATCTATGATTAAGTCAATAAACACAATTATCATTTGTATCATACGACACCAATCGACAGCACTTTTTGAATTTTATATGATATTTTTCTTCTTCTAAATTATTATTAAATTTCTTTTTTCTAGTAAAATAATTATTCGTGAAGCTGGTAAAGCGGTATTTTCTATTTATACCGAAGCAACACGTCGTTAAAAATCAAAATCAAAATTACAAAAACTTTTATCGTCATACGCTTATCGCATCCAGTGATTTATTTGATATAAAAAAAAGAATTAATCATTGATTTGATTAAGAGATAAAAAAATATTATTACCAACTATAACAGAATAGAAAATGAAACTTTATTAATTTGAAGGTAGATTTAAACATATATAACTCATGTAGCATTGTTTGTATAGACGGCAACTACTGCTTTATCTGCTTGATGAATTAGTACTTGACTAGATGAAAATAAAAATAACTCGATGAATATTTGCAATGAAAAATATCATATCCTTCCTTACTTTTCATTATGTTCAAGACAGATCGTCGTTCGTCGACCTGATAAAGACGCTGCTAAATCAGCTAGACATGCTATTGGCCCAGGCGATACTGTAACATCTTTACCTATAAACACAAAAAATCATTAGGATTGATTTATAAATATCTTTACTCACTGGTCAATGTTAATCCACTCTTATCACAGACCAACACACCTTTTATATCAACCCCAACCATTGAAAATTTTTCGATTCTAAATAAATCAGCAGTAAAAAGAAATTCCAGTGTATTAGTAAGTAGAATACATACGCGCTTTCAACTAATGCTTCTAATCGTTTGTCCATAACTCGTTTTGTTTTTAAATTTAATACTGAAAAGAAAAAAAACAGTAAATATCAGGGATTTTGCCTTTTTCTGAAAGTATCATCACAAACACATGTTTTATTTCTACAAAAATTGTTTTGTTGTGAATATGACAAAAAACGAGAGAAAGGGAAAAAGAATTAAAGAGAGAGAGAGAGAGAGAGAGAGAAAGAGAAAGAGAACCAAGTCTAAAGTCTAAGGATATCGTATTGAAAACTAAAGCACTTCGTTGTCTATTCTTCATTACTAGTCGTCTCGTCAGTATGTGTTGGGTTATGTTTAGTTTGTTCTTCTTTACGTAATCGACGTCGACGTAAACGTAATTCTCGTTCGTATTCTTTCGCATCATCAATTTTACTGAAAAGACAAATAATGAAATATTCAAATAATTCATTAATGAATATTAAAATACTTTTTTATTTCACATTGATCCCATGCATGTCGCTCTGGCTCACAGTATGCATATTGTGAGGGCCAATACTGTTGTGTGCATAGCATAACAGCACGAAAATAATGAGCACAATAATCGCGTTTTTCGATAGGAATATTTAAAGTTTGCATTTCTTCTTCAGTATATGGTGCAACTGTAATAAAATACATACGATAATCAGTAACAAAGAAAAACACCAATCATTGGATTTCACTGTAAGATAAAGTTGAGTGAGTACGCTCTAAATTTCAACATACTTTACTAACTATTTAATTACGAATATAATCTTTTTATATATCATTGCAGTCTAACAAATCTTGGACTATAGAATGGTTTGTTCTCCTTTTAGTTATATTCAAGATGAACAATACTTCGATTTCTTTAGAAATTTGAAAAAGAAATTTCATCAGATTTTTTTTCTCAGCATCGAGGGTTGTGTCCTTCTTTGTCGTCGTCATCGAGAGAAAAATCCTACGTCAGTCATTAGTTCAAATTAATTAGTAAAGAAACATTTATCCTAACGCAATTATCTATTGGGCAAGTTGTATACATGTGTGATTAGATACTATTATGACTGAATATCAATCTAACAGGTAACTTATCGATGGAGCCATATGTTCTATTGTATCCCTATTCGACTGCAATTGATGCATATCTATTTAGCATATTCTTCTCGAGAAGGAACTAACTGAATACCAATCACCCGTTCATTTTGCTGGATTCATATGAAATTTATTTTTCAGGTACTATACTATATTATAATGATTAAGCATACAGTATTATCATATATAAATATAACAAGATTGTCTGCTTTATAAAATAAACAGCTGAACGATTGCCAGTTACGAAAATTTATTCTAATCAAAATAATGTTTTCCGAACAAATATTCATTATAAAAATGTAATAATTGACTCTTTTACCTTTCGGTTTTCGCCCGTCAGCAAAACCATACATCTGTAAATGTAATAGAAATAGAAAAACTCAATATTTCAAATTATAAATCAATTATTTCATACCGGATCAAATGTAGGTCCTTTTGATTTATCTGGATAACGTTCAGGATGGCGAGCACGATCAATAGTGCCACTTATATTAAGACCCATGTTCAACTTTATCTATTAATATCATAGACACAAACAATGCATAGTATCATGTGTTCTTCATACAATTAAGAAAAATGAAAGTATCAAACATTGTATCTGATCATATAGACACAATTTTCACTCATAAAGTTTCGAATCATTTCAATGGAGAGTCGACGTTCAATTATGTCCATGAAAAATCCGAATAGATAATTTGTTTCTAAAGACTATTTTATCACAGCATTCCTTCACTAGGATATTACTGAAATTTCCTACTCTTTCTAGGTTTATTTCTAAATTTTTTATCTTCACTCTATCCATGCTGATAAAGAACAAACTAAATGTATGATAAGATCGAATTTTATCACACAAGCTATCCATATATTTTGTTCTTTTTTTTCGAATCAAATATCTATAATGTAACTAGCTTTAAACTATGTATGAAATATGTGCATGATAAGGAAATATTGCTTAATAAACATCCAAGTAAAATTGGTTTCTGCAACTATAGTTAGCCAGAGCATGACGGATGGCTTCCATAAAAGTACCTTTAATATTTTTAACAGAAGAAAGATTTGAAAAAAATATATTCCTAAAATGTTTTACAAAGAACTCATTTACTTTTGGCTCGAAAGTATTGATGATCTCAAAAAATAAACTATTAATGTCTTTGGTCAAGTGCACTGTTGTTACTACTGAGTATCATTAAAAGATGATTCGTCAAAACATGAACCATTAAATTTTTGATTAATTTTAGCATTAATATGCGAGAAAGTGATACATTTATTCTTGATTAGACTTACGAAGGAAATAATGTGCATGGCAGAAAAATAGTTTACCTTAAAATTTCCAGCAGTATCATCTATCGATCTTCTAATTGGTTGCAGTACTCACCAATGAAAACAAAGTTCAGTTATTTTCCTAAGTCGCAATTAGTATTTCGAGAATACTCCATAAAGTAATTGCTTATTTATAAGGCTAGTAGCAGTACAAAAAAAGAATCTTCTTTCAATCCTACTGTAATCAATGACAGATATTGTCAAAGCCGGCTGGTTATTCCGCCGTACAACGGTATTAAAAAATTGGAAACGTGAATGGTTCATATTGACAAATGATGCACGTCTTCGACGTATGTCAGATCCTGCTAAACAATTCGATAAAGCTGATGATGTATTTCAATTGAGTCGTTGTCGAGAATTACGTATTGGCACCACACAAGTACCATATAATATTGGTCCACCAGAGGATGCAACTCGTGAACAATTGATGCAACTTGTACCAGGTGAAGGTGATCCGTGGACTTTATGTGCTGAATCAACCGATGACCTACTTGCATGGCAAACATCATTTGACGATGTTCGACAATTACATATTGAACGCTTGCAACAACAACAAGCTCAACTGAATAACATACGATTTCCGCCTGGTCGTTACGATTTTGCGCATTATCCGGGTGTTTATCAAGGCAATTTTCCACATCAAGTTTATCGTGCACCGGATGGATCAACACATACAGTCATATTTGTTGAACGAGGAGCACGTTATAATGGAGGTTCTGGCATAGCGACAGGCGCTCTTGCTGGTATGGCTATTGGATCACTGATGTGGTGGCCATTCTTTATGTTTCCATTAATGTGGTGTTGATGCGAAAATAATTTTCTCTCTATTTTCACTTGTAAATGTGCAATAGAATGTCGCTGAATATTGGTTTTTATTTACGAAAAAATAATTATATTTTTATGTTGTATCTTAATGTTGTGTTGTCTATAACATCTAAAGTGGGAATTTTTAAAAAGTTCACTGAAATAAAAGTAACGAATAAAACGGTTTTTTTCTACGGAATAATCTAAAATAGTTCTTTGACAGTTAGAAATTTTGATCAAGTAAATATTATATATCAATATGATATTGAGACAAATTTAAGCATATGTAACAGAAATTTGTGAAAATCACCGTAATAAGATCCTAATAGGAATGTAAGAAGTCTTTCAAGATTGAAAAATCATCGTTACTGATTTCTCATTTTTTATTTATGATAAAAATAGTCTTGTTATCTCGGTTTCATACTAGTATAATGTCGACTCGACAACCGGCTCTGCTAATATTATATTGGTCACTGATGCAAAATACCAGACTATTATGTATCTTCTTGGTCAGTTTTCTTGAACTTTTCTCGGCATTGATGATTTGTCAGATAGATAATTAATTGCATTTATTTACGTCTGGGAGAAAATTTGATCTTTAGTTAACTCATTTTAATCTTATTGTGTACGTCCATTAA
This sequence comes from Rotaria socialis, assembly GCA_905331475.1. NCBI lineage: Eukaryota > Metazoa > Rotifera > Eurotatoria > Philodinida > Philodinidae > Rotaria > Rotaria socialis. The sequence goes on along the minus strand of CAJNYU010001458.1, from coordinate 184,243 downwards.
GCTAGAATGAAAATTTTTAGTATGCAAAGAAAATTTTCCAAAAGAATATTTACTAAAACTTCATTATTGAACATGGAATACAGTTAAAAGCAAAAAGGTAATTTTATACAAGCTAGTTTTAATGAAAAAAGAAATATAAAAAGGAAAAGAAACATAATGTGTGTCCACATATAACAGATAGCAATGCATTTATTGTGCGAATACAACGGTGAATATTCAGGTTTTCACTGCCAATGTCACACAGTTAGGTTTCCGATCGGACTGGTGATCGGTACCGTCATATTCCTATTCTATTGCAGATCGACACTTATGAAGAAAACAATATCTAGGAGTAGAAAAGGTTTATGTATAATTAGATATATTTCAATTCAAGTGTCATCTATTCACCTTCTAATTAGTTAAAGTAGCCACCAATAGTAAACTCAATTATTTTCGTTCCTTCGCAATTAATTTTTCGAGAATCATTCACGAAATAGACACTTATTTACTAGACTCATCAAATTAGGAAACGCCTACGAACGTTCGTAGACTTCTGTTGAAATCATGGCAGATATTGTCAAAGCAGGCTGGTTATTCCGCCGTACAACGGTATTGAAAAATTGGAAACGTGAATGGTTCATATTGACAAATGATGCACGTCTTCGACGTATATCAGATCCTGTTAAACAATTCGATAAAGCTGATGATGTATTTCAATTGAGTCGTTGTCGAGAGTTAAATTTCGGCGCAGAACGCGTGCCACATAACATTGATCCACCGCGGGATGCAACTCGTGCCCAATTGATGCAGCTAGTACCAAGCGAAGGGGATCCATGGGCTTTATGTGCTGAATCAACCGATGACCTACTTGCATGGCAAACATCATTTAATGATGTTCGACAATTATATATTGAACGTTTGCAACAACAACAAACTCAATATAACAGTACACGACTTTCTTCTAGACGATACGATTGCATCTATTATTCGAGTGTTTATCCAGACGACTTTTCACAACACATATATTATACGCCGAATGGATCAACACAGACAATCATACTGGTGGATCGAGATCCACGTTGTGATGCAGGTTCTGACATAGCGACAGGTGCATTTATTAGTGTGGCTATTGGAACTTGCATGTTGTTGCCCTTTCTTATGCTTCCATTATTGCTCTGTTAGTAGAAATGTAATTAATTTTCTCTCTAGTTTTACTTGAAAATCTACAATGAAATATTGCTAAATTTACGTTTCACTCGAGAGAAAATAATTACATATTTTTTTTTCTCTATACTATGGCTCTCTTGTCTCTAATATATAATCAATTTAAGTGCATATACATGATTATTAATTTTTACATTTTTAAACATTTATTTAAATAAAAGTAACAAAAGTAAACATCTATTGTATGATATAGTAGAATAGTTCTTAATATATTTGAAGTTCTCCCTTAATGATTATTTTGTATCAAGGCAAAACTCAATTGATAGAATGAAACGTAGGATCAGGAAATTGAATATTACAATTCGATCTCTATATGGCATAGGACTTAACTTGCGAAGGAATGGAATATAATCTAAAACCTATGAGTACATGGAAAGAATTGAAAAAGACTTATTTTAAGAAACATTTTCGGACTGTAGATGGATTTGTTTTTCGACAGCTATAAATGACAATTAGATTTAGATCAGCTGAAGAATTATTTTGAAATCATTTTAATGATTTATACATATGTGACTTGATGATCCTAATGACTTTGAAATTAATTTTTTCTCAATAATTGTTATAAAGTCAATTCATTTTTAAAAATAAATCATATTTGTGTGTATAGAATTAGTACAACGACATGAATGACCTCGACATCGATTTCGTAACCTATTTTTAGTGGTTAAAGGATGAGTAACAATAACAAAAGTTTATTTTTTTCGTTTCTTTTTGTCAGGATTGGTCATAAATTAAAGCCGATCAAATTGTCTTGTTCCCGAAAGTAGACTCACTGAAAAGTTTTATCAACGATTAAGTCCTCTATGTTAACATATTTCTCCAGCATTTTGTTATCGGAGTTTTCAAGAAACCACTAGTGACACAATTCATACATGTCTTTGACCATTTATTAAGGATACATGTGATGGTTTCCGAAATCTACGATGGGATATTCTGAGAAAGCCAAAAAATTAATTTTTGCCTATTCATTTTCATTACATAATCTTTATTAGGATGATGCTGTAATGACAAAATAAGTTGTTAGTAAAAAATTAGGATTAACAGTTGAATTTATATCAACTTTCATCTCGAAAGATGCTCACAAAAGCGAAGCACTATATTTATTTGAAGAAAAACAGAGTCTATTTTTTCTTAAGTTTTTCATTGAGTTCAGGTATAACTTTAAATAAATCACCAACAAGTCCATAATCAGCTATAGCAAATATTGGCGCGTCTCCATCTTTATTGATAGCAACAATAACTTTACTATCTTTCATACCAGCAATATGTTGAATGGCACCTGATATACCAATAGCAACATAAAGATCTGGTGCAACAATTTTGCCTGTTTGACCAATTTGTAAATCATTTGTACAATAGCCAGCATCAACAGCTGCTCGTGAAGCACCAACAGTTGCTTGACCAGGAAAAAGATCAGCTAAATCATAGAGTAATTTGAAGTTTTCTTTGCTTTTAAGTGCACGACCTCCGGAAAATATCTATTAATCCAATAAATTATAAAATATATAGAAATAAATTTCGAATTTATACAGACAATACGGGCACTAGGTAATTCTGGTCGTTCTGATTGTTGAACTTGTCGTTCAACAAATTCTGATAGATCATTTTTTACTGATGAATCAAGTTTTTCCACGTTGGCTTGTCCACTGCCGCCACCTTCTTTCGCCGCTTCAAATGCTGTGCTGCGTACAGTAATGATTTTGACTGTGTCATTTGATTTAAGTTTAAGTACAACATTGCCAGCATAAATAAAACGTATATATTGATCTTTATCAACAACTTTTGTTATATCAGATATCGGTTGAACATCAAGTAAAGCAGCTAAACGTGGCAAAATACTCTTAGTAAATGTTGATGAACCACCAAAAATGTGTGTATAATTATTTTTCTTTTGTAAATCAAGTAATACTGGCGTCACAGCTTCGCTAAGTAAACCTTTGAATGCAACATTTTCAGCAACAAAAATTTTTTTAATATTTGAATTATTAAATTTTTGTAATTGAGTAGTAGTTTCAGCTGTTTTGTCAGCACCGAAAATAACACAATCAATATCTTGTTTTAATTGACTAGCAGCAGTTAATCTTAAAATCATGAAAGAAAGATTACTATATAGCAATAACAATAAAAACAAAATACATACGCATTTAAGGTAACTGGTGCAAGTTTACCACCATCAATTTGTTCAGCAATTACAAGCGTACTAGCAAAGCATCGTGAATGAATAGTCGATGTTGCTAAACGACTGAAAAAATAGCGAGATTGTAAAAACATCTAGAAAATATTATAATCTTTTACTTTTTGAACATAAAAAACGCAAATAGTAAAAAGCTATCGTTAATATTATACATATATCTGTCACAAGGTTAAACCCTCAAATAATCTTGATTATGAAACGAATTAATCAAGCATTTACCAGTTTTTCTTATTTAGATTTCCTTCTATCTATAATTTGAAATAGTCAATGAAAAGATGCGTGCCAAAAAATACAACTGTCGTTATAACATATCGAGCGACAAACAAATGAATCAGCCAAAAGAAAAATATACCATAGAAATCATTGATACAATAGTTGTATTATAATCATAAATTAAAATGAATGGTGCAGTAGTATTATTTTTTTTCTCAAATCTGTGCTTCTCTATAAACTCCTATTTCTCATAATAATAATAAAAAACTTGTGGCTAATGTGTAAATATATCGATTTCATTATCGTCATTTTAAGTTTTGCTGTTCGCTATGTTTATATTTACAATTAAAAACTTTCAATTTTCATAGAAGCCTAAACAAACAATAAAATCTCAGAAAGTTAAAAAATTTCCTATTACAAAATTCTGTTGCGTATGATGAAATTGCTGAATCTATCGTACTAGAATTAGTTTCATTAATTATGACATCAAAAATCTATTCATTACCTACTATGATATTACTTTTACCAATGTGATGCTGTTGTAAACATTTACAACATTGACAAGAATCATGTCTAACACTAATTCATACGGACTATCGTAAAATTCATCATATTATGGTAGTTAAAACAAAAAATAAATTGAAGGATTCAACTATTAAAAATAACAAAACTAGTACAGATAAATATATTTATTGTGTTGAATGATAAAATAAAATAAAAACCTTTTTTTTTATACAATGACATATGATTGGTAGATTGTGTTTATTTTCTACTCTACAGATGTCGTAATAGTAATGCAGGCAAATTTATCCTACTGTTGGGGCAATTCATTATATGGCAGAAACAGAAAATAGTGCTGACTCGTTTTATTCGATTTAATGTGATGCCGAATCACATTGATAGCAAGAGTCGTTGACAAATGTGTATTGAAAAAAAAACGATTTAGGTTATTACGTAATGTTTATATTTTTAAAATAAAATTCTCAAAAACAAAATGAATGTTATTAGAGATGACGAGCCGCCAATACTGATATATGCTAAGCTCGGTATTGTTGGTATAGAGTCTATGCTTGCCGTACGAGTGCGAAGTGCATTTAAAGCTGCTTCATCGCCTTGAAGTAAAGGTTCCAAGATGTCTCGCACCTTTGCATGATATTGATTGATAGTATTTAACTGTGCATTTGTTAGTAACGAAGCATCAATCAACGAACGTTCGTATGGTAGAAGTGTAATTGTATTAAAACGTAGATATTGTCTATTCTCATATGAACTCTTGTTTGCTAACACAACTTCCATATCATTTTCTATACGAATACCAAAATCGCCGGGCTTATAAAAGCCAGGTTCATCGGAAAGGAATACTCCATCAGCTAGTGGTTCTTCCAATGCACTATAGGGAGATGCAATTCGTTGAGGACCTTCGTGTACACTCAAAAAATGACCAATACCATGGCTATAGAAGCAAAAACAAAACATCAATTCATGAATCATATTGGTATGAAACTGTTTTAAGATGATATCTTCACATAATTATAAATCTATACTAACCCTACTCCATGTCCAAATGTCATGCCATCTCTGTACAAACTCATACGACCGAGATGATCAAGTGATCGACCATACATTCCAGTAGGGAAAACAGCTTCTGCAATGTCGATGACACCTTGTAATACACGTGTATAAGCACGTTTTTCTAAATCTTTTGGTACACCAAAATGATGTGTTCGTGTTATATCTGTTGTGCAATCAAGATATTGACTACCAGCCTACGGAAAAAGTTTAGTTGTTTTCTTATTTAATATTTAGATCAACTATTCATACTTACATCGAGTAAATAAACTTTATTTTTAGTAATAAGCTGAGCAGTTTCTGGTGCTGCAGAATAATGAACTACAGCTGCTCGATCACCTGATGCTGTAATAGCCCTAAAACTTGGAAATTGAAATCTATCCTGTTGTTTTTGATAAACAACTAATTGATCAGATGACTGAGTTTCATTAATAGATTTGCCTTCATTTAATTGTTTTTCAAGCCATCCGAGATGTTTCATACGTGCAACAGCATCACGTAATTGACAATCTTGCATACCTTTTCGTTCTTTTGCATTTTTTCTTGCTTTTATACGTTGCACGGGTGAATTTGATAATGGTAGTAATAGTTTCTTTGCAGGTATCAAATTTAATATAGCTTGTGATACTTTAGTATTTGCCATAATTCTATTAATACCCACATTGGTACCGGTTTGATTTAATCGTGACCAAAATGTAGAATAATCGAATACATTAACTCCTGGAGGATATTGACTAGCACTGAGTTGTGCCAAATTGACAAATAATTCAGGTTGATTAACTTGATAGTCGGCATGTATTATGGCATATGATTTAAAAAATGGATTAAATGGAATATCGCTACCACGTAAATTGAATAGCCATGCAGTTTCATCAAGTGCACTAATAACAGCTGTTGTTGCACCAAGTCGTTTCATTTCAACTGTCGTACGATTCAATTTTTGAGCAACTGTTTCTCCTGCATATTCAATATCATGAGTAACAATTGGTCCCTGTAATTGTTTTGGTCGTTCATTGCTTGGCCAAATACGACTAACTAGATCATCAACGGAACGAAGCTCCTTTCCTATGATTTTCAGTGCACTATTGGTTGATGTCCACCATGATGTGCTTGTGAAAGCCGCTGTGGTACCTGGTTGCTGATAAACACAAGATTTAGATTAAAATATATACAAAATTCATTTAATCACTACAACCAAATATGAAATCTTACCCATGCCGTTTGATTTAGTTCTGAAACTATCCAATCAATAATAGTGGGTACACCCGAATTTCTATCTCTCATTAGAAGCCAATTGGCACAGTCAAGTTGTTCTTCGGCTTGAGTAAAATATCGACTATCTGTCCATAGTGCTGCTGCCCGCTCAGAAACGACTGCTGTTCCTGCTGAACCACGAAATCCTGTCAACCAATCACGACGTTTATCATAGGGTTGTGTATATTCACTTCCATGTTCGTCATCGGGAAATATAACATACAAACCGATACCTTCCTTTTTCATTTCTTGACGAATTTGAAGCAAAATTGTTGATGTATCCTTTTGTGTTGAAATAGGTGTGCATTGATTCGTATTGGCTCCATCGCTAAATGAACCAGCGATTGCAATTAGAACTAATACAAAATGAAGCATGTCTAAAACAAGTTCTTAAGAAAAAAAAAGCATATAATCTTGTTCTTTTTTTCTTAGTGTAAAAATTAACAATTATAGAGACTTTTTGAAGAAGATGATAACTGATTTTATGACTTATTTGCTTTTATTATCGAACAGCTATATGGTTTAGTAGAGAGTGATATATGTGTTTCTGTTGTCGTTGTTTTTTGGTATTTTATATAGAAATGTCCTGTACGATCGACACTGAAGATAAAAGAAAATGTCTTCGTCAATGCGTACATAGCAAATAATCATGACCTACTACAATCATCTTACGATTGAATAGATTGGTTTCATCATTGAAAGTTTTTGCACTAAGCATAATTTTCTCGCAGTCTCTCCCTCTCTCCAAAGCATTATTATCGATAAGAATAAAAGAAAAAGCTATAAAATAAAAGTAAGTGTATCTGTGACACATGATAAAATTTGAAGCGGATTAATTGAATTAAACATCGATAGCACTGCTTTTTACCTCTATAACTATTGAATAGTATCATATTGAAGATGAAGTTAAACTTTTTAACAAAAATCAATTGAATTTGTTTCAGAAACTTCTCAACAGTTAACTATCTAACTTGTAGATATGTATTTTTCAAACGCAAATTCAAGAAGTATTTTTACCAAATAGAAATTTGATTTGATTGATTCATTGCCATTTCAATCATGGATTCATTTGTTGAATATACCGATAAATTACTATTGAAATGTCAAATATTACATTTCTAATTGATAAAATATTTTATTTGATGATCAACAAACACACATATACTACATACATTGTTCTTATTCTTTCTCTTATCATTTACTTCACCATCTCTCATCATATATATATATGTATATACAAAAAAAAAACTGTTTTTATTATGGCATACAAATGTCTATGTTGACCATTTAGAAACACTCGGAATTGACCCATTCATTTTCTTTAATAAATTTTTCAACTATTTCTTTAAGTACAAGATTATTAACAAGTTGATCGACAACAAGTGGCTTATTCGCAATTGGATCAAGATGACTAACTTTATACAGATTTTCTTCAATACATGATCGGCAATAGGTAATACCAACTAGAAAAAAAAAACGAGTAAAAATCAATGAATTAAATAGAGTTTTTTTTTATTTACATGGTGTTATAACTGGATCTCTCATAAGATCGTAGCAAAGTTTGCATGTTAAATATTCAGGAATTTCACGCCGTTTCCTTCTTACATCAACTTCATTAAATAAAATATTCATTTCATTTAATGATTGATCAGCTGACTGTTCGATATCTTGTAATGCTTGTTCAAGTTGTTGATCAATAGCAACATTCATTTCATTGTTATGCGTTGTTGTGGTTGCTACTTTTGGACTGACTGACACAACTGAAGCAAGACTTGTTGTTATCTGTTGATTATGACGATTCATTATTTTAGACAAAAACTGTTTTAAAATCGAAAGAGAATTTGTTGATGATTGTGTTGGATCTTTATCTTCTAAATATTTTTCAATACGTAATTGCATACGACGTTCTTTATCGGTTTGTATTAATGAACGCAGATATGTTTGTAAACTAATTTCATTTTCAATACGTTTATGTTCCATAATAGAAAAACGACGTTTTTGTGCATAACGTAATAGTCGTTGAATTTCATCACCAAAATTTTTATTTTGAATCTATTCGAAATAAATAAATAGAATAATAATGACAATAATTTCGATTTCTCAAAAAGAACAAAGAAAACAAACTTTGCATAATTCAAGTGCTTGCTTAAAATATGTGATGGCTTCATCGTATTGTTGTTGTTCAATATAATATTGACCGAGATAGGCATGAGCTTTGATATAATTTGGATCAAGATCAAGACAATGGCGAGCATCTTGATATACTTTATCCCATTGTTTTAATTTTATATAACATAATGCTCGATTAACGTAATAAATTGCTTTTTCACCATTCTGCTTTAATGCTTGGTTGTAACAATGAATGGCATCGTTGTATTTCTTTTGTAAAAAGTGTTTGTTGCCTATAAAACAAAGAAACTCATTAGACTTGCGAAAATAGTTCGTTCTATTATGATTGATATTTGAGTTTTGTGAGTAGTTTTGTTTTATATGGTCACATTAGGAATAGAACTATACAGACAAATCTCCAGTGTGGAAATCAGCGTATGAATATATTTATCTTCCGTCTTATGTGAAAAATGTTTTAAGTGATTAATCCCAATTGAATTGAGTTCATATGTATTGTGTAAAGTCTGATAAACTTTACGAAGAGATTCGACTCTTAATTTAGTTCTAAGGAGATATTCTTATTCTAAATAGCTGTTAAAATGAATGCCATGATCTCTGTCAAAAACAAATTGATTGTCAAATTTGATTTACGTTTATTTTGAAGAAAGATCATCGAATTCAACAATGTAAAAGGGACGATTTTATGATAGACATATAATTCAAAACGAATGAAATGGCAAAAACTGAAACTTTCACAATCAATTATTCTAACTATGTCTCGTTAATGTGCAGTTCTAAATCGAAACTAACAAATCAATTAATTTAATATTTCTCAGGCGAAACACGGAGAATACTTCTTTTTGCAATAATAAGCTAATGCCTCGAATTGTTCTCAAGAGATTCACAGTTCATGATGAACTGCATGAGGGACATAGGAAATAATTAATCAGTCAAAAGACTTTCTTTTATGGAATTAACGGAGATTTTGTTTTACAGTTGTAATCTTATTCTAAGGTCATACGTTTTCCAGAAAATGAAAATAAACCTTTGGGCTGATACTCTTTTCAAATAAATCTTCTCGATTTTGACAATCGATTTCAAATCCGACTGCAAGAATTATTTCTCTTAGGTCAAAGAACAAGTTCAGTTTCTTTAATAGTCTTTTAATGATTGCTTTTATAAAGAAATCTTAATTAATACCTTGAAATAACTTACTAGTATTGCTTTCGAAAATTCGACGGAATAGAAAATTGGTTAATATTAATATCTCTCTGATGGAATTATTTTAGAAATTCTATACAAAATTATTCTTTCAATAGAATTAGAATATTAAATACTATGCAGCCACTTTACTAATGGAAAAAAGCCGCTAAAACTTTCTATGCACTGTTTAATATCGTGTAAATAAAATAAGATAGAATAACATTCACTCATGTTCTTGCTTCTTGAACGTAATGGTACGTTAGTATAATTCTGACAAAAACTCAAGTACATTTGCCATTGCTTGACTAAATGCATTGTCTAACTTATTAGATCTTAAAAACAAATAACAAATTCTAAAAATATATTTGCAATGATGGCGTCGACTCCAATGATAGAAAGGAAGGCATTATGCTTTTACTGACCTTTTTCTTTGATTGCTTCCCCTTTTTCAGCGGTCATCGGTGTAACATTTCAATAAAAGAATTAGATATCTACAAATAAAGACATTTTAGATAAAAACAAAACATCAAAAGAAATAGTAGTTTCAGTAAATGAAACTATTGTCATAAACAGAATGCCAATATTTTCATTTTTCATTTTTCATTATTAAACATTGTCCACCATTGGAAATTTTACAGTTGTTAATCCAATTTCTATTTGGTCCAGTTCAGTTTGATGCTGATTTAATTTATGAAATACAAGACGTCGATAAAAATGTAATGCAAATATCGAAAATAATAGCATAACTGGTACAATGATCATTGTAGCTGCGACGGCTGCAGGACGCAATATGACATAAAATTTTACCCAGCATACGACAGCAATTTCCAGTAAGAACAAAAATATACCTGAATAAAAGACATCGTAGAATTTTATTTCCTCAAAATAAAACGAAAAAGTCATACCAAATCCGGTACTTAAAATCCAAGCTAGCTCAATGTAAGCAAACATTGTTTCATGGTCCTCATAGCCAAAACTATCACCAGTTTCTAGTAGTGGTAGTATACAAGTGCTAATCATTAAAGCTAATAGGTGTACACCTACTACAAGACACGTGAGCGCTGCATAGGTAACGATGAGAGGTGTAGACGTTTTTGATTGCTTATAATCATCTAATGAAACTTCTACCATAGCAATCTGTGAAAAAGGACAAAAAAAAGAAAAAATTAATATGCTCATAACCTATTGTAGGCATATGAATGCAATACCCACAATTGGCACTGACCATAGCAAAGCCCGACAGTAGAGCACTTGTACGTGAAACAGCTTTTAATTTGGCCTTGCTAAATAGAAGACGACGTTGTCTAAATAGATTTCTGGCATGGATTTGTTCAATATGTTCATTTTCATTCATCATTTAGAATAATAACTTCAATAGAGTACTCAACATTTATTGAATAAAGTTAAAAAAACAAAACAAGACAAGTCCAAGAAGCAAGCATTGCATTCTCATATACATTAATTATTATTGGTATTTGGCAATAAAATATGGAGTTTCATAGATGACGCTATAGTATGAGCACTCGCTTTTTTTAAAGATAATCCTAATTCTTCAAGTATACTTTAAGTAAAACATTCTATGATGAGTATATTTTACTGTTTCATATTATTTATAATTCAAATATTGATAGTATCTCGACGATTGATTTACATAGCATTTTAGCGATGATATAGAATAAACTAATATATTGAATTGATAAAATACATACCTCTTAAGATTTATCAACAATCTGTTAATAGTAAGAGAGCGATCAAATATTAGATATTTGAAACGCTTGTTCTGATTTGTTTTCTGGAAAACAAAACGACATGCTTCATGACAGACTCAAAGATTATAATTATCTTAAAGTCTATTTATTTGAATAAATACTGCAAAAAAAAGACAAACAAAACAAATATCTGAGTAGTACATTCATTTTCTATCACAATATTTATACATTCACCGGTTTTAATCAAGTAAATATGGATTAATATACATGTGCCGAAGTCTCGAATATAAACCAATATGATGAACTAAATTCGGTTCGACCAGATATGTTTGCAGATGTATTCGTTTTGGTAAATCATCAAAAGCTGTATCGATCGCATATCCATTATAACATTTAACACTATTCAAATAATCAGTGACTTGAACATATGTTTGTCGAAAATAGACTACACCAGGTAAACAACAGGATGGTGCTGGATAAATAGCATAAAACGATGGATGCAGCGAACGCCATGCCCAGGATACATTAGTATGATTTAGTAAAATAAGTACAGCCGTGAAAAGTAAAAAATAATATAGAAAATGAGTTCGATTTAAGTCACCCGATTTGAGACGATTGATAAATATATCATAGCAATGCCAGGAGAATTTATTAGTATGCGTCATTGAATTATTTTGGTTGCTCTTGAATGAAAATAGAAAAACAAAATTTTCTTGAACAATTCTTGTAATATTAAGATATAAAATACAATATGACTGCTGCTGTTAATCAAATAAAAGTTGTTTTTATAGCAAAATATGAAAAATATTCTAACTCAAACTCACAGTAATACAGTGAAGTTTTGGTTTCATCTGATATACCTTAGAAATTTATTAATAGCATACCCGTTTCAAAAACATTCATTGCTGCTTATGTAAGAATTCAACAATAGAAAATATATCAAGGATATAGTTTTGAAATATTATCCCTGTCTCAGTAGAATAATAATTATCTATTTTAATTTCACTATGAAATGAAAACAAATGATTGTATTTGTACGTACCTGTTTAATGATTTGAAATAAATAAAAACAAGCAAAAGAAAAAAATGTGAGAAAAAGACTCGATGCAATTAATTGCACGATAATATAGAATGATGGATGTCGATAATCAGTTAACCATCTTGGATGATAGACTTTAAGAAAAGCTGGTTGTTTTCTATAACCATCTATTGGCCATCGCTGTTTTACACGATAATCAATTAGAGATAGAAAACGAAGATAAAAATCATCACCAATAGGTTGAGCATCGTCTTGTAATAATAGAAAATAATTAGCATTTGGAAATGACTGAAAATTTGCTAGAATACATTGTAAATGTGCTTGTTTTTCTCGTTCATACATATCCAACGTTTGCGCTGAATTTGTTGTATTAATAATAAAAGCAGGTACTAATCGTCGAATTAATTCAATATCATCCGATATTTTACCATCCGCATTTCCATTTTCACATAAAGTGATAATAAAACGTGGATGATAATTTTTTAAAAGTTGATAAAGTACTTGACCAACGTAAAATTTGCCATCATGATGATCGACATCTTGTTGAGTATATAGAATAGAAATAATAATTTGATCACTGGTATCCGTTTGAGTATTTGATGATGTTTGTTTTGGCTTCTCGAACAATTTATAAGACGATAAAGACGAATTTATAGTTTGCATATGAATAAAATCATAAAAACGTGATTGATCAGTTTGATTTGAAATAATATTTGAGTGATTGTTTGGATTTTTCCATACGCTATCAAGCCACTCATAAGCTTGTTGTTGTTGTTGCTTTTGTTTCTCTATTAAATTATTACGTATAGGAATAATTAATGAAGTTTCTGGTTTAACATATTTGAAATTATAAAGAAGGCCAAATGGTTTATAATAAGATATTAAACCTGCTATGAACAATGCAATGATTGATAGATAAAAATGAATACGTTGATGCCATTGAAATAAAAGAAATGATGTACTCGATGTTATTATTTTACTGTAATTTCGACGACATTTGGAACGAAATACAAAAATGTTTGATGTATTGAAACATTTCATTAGCACTGTTTTTTACGAAGTAAACGAACAATAAATAGTAGACGCTTTAGAGTTTCCTTTGTGTACCTATGTCATGGCTATTATTTTTTATGGTTAAGATATGAGAGAGAAATGTTTTACCCAGTTGTTTGTTCTCCTATCATTGGCACATGCTTTGCATATTGATTCGTTGGTTTGTTATTGACACATCCCTGCTATGTTCTCTCTCATTGCGCTTTTTTCTCTTTTTTCTTCATCGTATACGCTTCGATCGACGATAGACGACGTCAGCGGTGAGAGCGAGAGAAAGAAAAAAGCTTGTGTTCTAGCTTCAAAACCAAATTGCATGAAAGAAACATTAACGTGCAACAAGTTATAAATTATGTTGGCACTGTCCTTTGTATGCTAAATGAACGTTTAACGATCTTTTAATTTTCAATAGCCCCCAGTAATTTTGCTTGTGTATGAGTGAACTCGTTGAAAAAGTAATTACAATATCGTGACGATGCACAGTTCATATTCATTTTCTGTGCTTTTCCCATACAATAGTATTATTCTTCAGCTTCATTAGTTAATTATAGGGAATCAAAAATATAGCATTTGAATAAGACTAATTTTTCTCTCGGCAAAGCCTATTGTGATTGAAGCAAATTAGTGTAATAGCCTCACAATGTTCTCGTGATCCTTAAATAATTACTTACATTTTGTTTTTTGTTGGCTTGCAAGAAGTATAATAATTCGATGAACACGATAGCCTTGACAACAAAAATTTCTTTTGTCCAAGAACAAAAACAATAATAGTTGAACAAGCTCAATTGTTCAGTCTATTGCACTAGGTCGATGAACACTTAAGTATCTTAACTTTTGATCGAATAATTTGATTAAATTCAATTAAATCCAAAGTTACGAAAGATAAAAAGTCATAGTTTTATTAGCATCTACTCAATCAATCATGAAAAAAATGTTTTCGACTATGTATTTTATCACTCTACTGATGTTGTATCAACTAAAATGCTTGAATGGGAGATTAATGCAAAGTGATATATGAACATTTTTAGTAGTAACAATGCTATTATTCATGATTATTTAATCGGTCTTATTTACTACTTCTTTCGTTTTATAAGCATTTTTTTTTATGGATTTAACGTTGACTCGCATGTTTTGTGAAGTTGCTCTTTTTTTTCTACTATTTACTACCAAGTGAGCAAATATTATTGAATAAAATAACAAACTCGAACCTTGAAAAAACAAAAACTATAAGAATCGTTTGAATGAAAATAAAAATTGTGTCATTATTTATAATCGTGGCTCAATTCATTAATTTCATTGATTTGTGATATGACAACTTCTTGTTGTTTAATGAAATCTATATAAGTAGAATTTATAATAATCGTACGATAAATATAATTATTTAGTATTATTAGTCAAAACAAAAAGAAGCAGGAAAAAATACATCAACGAAAATAAAAGCAACAATTCTCTTGCGACAAGAGATTGCACAACAAGAATCACAACACTGGAAAAAAAATTTAAATTCTTTTGTCGATTAGATAATCATTCCTCGTAAAACATATGTCTATGTTGAAATAAAAGCAAATCAGATTTCTTTAATTTACAAATTCGATATTTTCAATTCTCTGAGTTCAATGATAAATGACTAATGTTTTTTGTTGTTTTTGTCCGGTATATATATATAAACAATCGGATGATTGTATAAATTTGATAGTGGCGGTGCAAAGTTTGATAAATCGTTTGAATGTAATTGATTTTCTTGTTGAATAAATGATTCTATCTGACGGTGTTCTTCATTCGATAACATATTACAACAGGACGGTGATGATATCGATTCATTATAATAAACATACCAATCATGTGTTTGTTTATCTTTATAAAACATTAATTTACTATTTGTTTCATGTGATTCACAGATAATTGCTAGAATCTTATATCGAAATGTTTGTTGAGAAATATCATTCTGCAATAAATTGCCAATGGAAATACTTGAATTAGGTAAAAATGAAGTTTTTGCTTTTTTTTGTGTTCGAATTAATAAACATTCAGGTTGAGATAAAAGTAGGTGGGTACTACTGGTAAGATGAAAGTGATCAATAGCCATTTGTACAGTGAAAAATCCTCTTGTTTTAAAATCTAGCGTTAAGTAAGTCTCTTTTTGATCGTCATCAAATAGAAGCCATTGTTCTCGACACCATTGATTAACAATTTCATTATAAATCGCAGATAATTGTGGATACGAAAGACTTTTTGTCTTTGCTTTTCGAGACGTGTCATTATTTTGTAATGATTTCGCACCCGATGGTGTTGTTTGGGTAACAAGTGATGAAGTATCAAAACCAGAGAAGCTGTTCCGAAAAGATGAATCGGGAATTGGCATTGTATCATCTGATGAATTGAAAATGAAAAGAATCAGAGATGTATTTTTGTAATTATCAAAATTGAGTATTACTCATTGAGATTCTAACTCTATTATTGAATAATAATGCGAAATTTTAATACAAAAATACCACTTAGATATTTCTGTTCGTTCCTCAAATTCAGCAAGAACTACTTAACAGAACATTTAGAACAACACTACATTTAATTCATCGAGTTCGAGTACATAGGCACAATTTATTTGTTCTAATTTATTTGCAAAGATTTCTACTTGAAAACTAAATTCGAACTATCGATTAAACGTTTTAGTAACCATACGATTAAGTTAGTAATTGAGAGATAGATTAAAATCATACTTAATGGATACGCTGGTGGTGCATGTTCTTGCTGATCAGTCTCATATTGTTCAAAGCCAATATGATGTATGTTTTCGTCGGAAAATATTCCTTCAAATCCAATACGAGGCGATCTCGCTTGCATGGCAATTTTCTATCTAAAAGAATTGAAATTGAGTAATTGGTATGATTGTTGAGTAGATAGATAAAAGATAAAAATTTGCTATGATTGAGTGAGAATTTGAAAGTACAAATTGCAGTTTCGAAAAACAAAACAAAAACAATATCAATTATAGTTTTCTAACGAATTACATCTTAATTATAACGTACAAGTCATAAATAAAAATACAAATAAAATAAACCGGAATGAAAAATTGCAAATGAAAAAACCATTTTGGTAAGGAAAATGGAATCTCGCACGAACTAAAACAAAGATTTTTCAGGAAAAAATCAGTAATCAAACAATTGTACCTGAAATTCGGTAATGATACTTGATAGATCATCATTGCAACAAAAATACCTATTTGAATACTTAACAAAATAGTACCACCTTGTTCAAGAACAGTTTTAAAACTCTATAAATATTAAATCGAATTGGAATATTAAGAAAAATTGTCTTCTTACATTTGGTTTAGTAAATACAATAACAAATACAATTGTGAAACATATTATTGATATGCCCAACCCGAGGATTCTGAAAAATAAAAATAAAAATACATTTTATTACTGCACAATGTAAAATAAACCACTAACCGTCGTTTAGTAAAATATTTTAAAATACCTCTATATTTTGATTCAGTCTCCATTTTTAAATCCCAATATGAATCAACAACACCACTGACTACAGAAAAGTGTTCTTAGACAAAACGAAATGTAAATCCAATAATCTCACTTGTATGATATAATATTGATCCGACTGTTATGAATGATACTGAAATGCTGATCGCAACAAATATTTCAATAATTATTGAAACATATTTATAAGAAGCATATTTTTTGCTTTCAAGGATCTATTTGAAAAGAAAATTTGAAAAAGAAAAATTTTAACACAAGATGATAAAGCAAACTTTGCTTAATGGTATCGTTGAAATTTCACCTTTCAATGCAGCTCTTGTAACAAAACAAGAAAATTATATTCGCACAAAATTATGTTATCAAATAAGTGAAAAACGATCGTTCTGTTAGGCATTTTTGTTAAACTATAGTAGTTAATGAGCGAACAGTATTATTCGCTAACAAAATGATTACAAAGCATAACGCAGTTTATATCCTTTTACTTTCAAATCTTTTTTTCCGCACATTTTTATCTAACAGGTGTATGTTCTGAAAAAAATTAGCTCTATGTAGAAACTTTTCACGTCGATTTATTATTGAGAAACGAGCGTTTATGATGTTATCCATTAAAAGACAACTTAGTTCACGCAGTTATACTTGCTTTTAAGAATACGAAAGTTCAAAACAAACTTGAATACTTGACAGAAAATTCTTTAAATTATAAAATCTCTATGCATTGACGTTCTTAACGATGAATAGTTTCCTAAAAGCAGCATGGTTATTTATTGTCATTCTCGACAGCGAAGATGAATATTCAAATGAAATTTTAGCTTGTAATTTATCATGTTAGATACAAACAGCAATGCCCAATGGGAAAATCCTCATCAAGTATCAGAAGATAGTAGAAAATCAAAGGTTCTTGCTCTTCAATGCAAGCAATTCTGGGAAATGAACAATTTTTTGAAAAATAATTTTTGAGACTTCAGTCATGAAGAAAATCATCTCGCAGAACTTTCAGTATGAAATTTATTCAAAAACTATTGAGATTGTTTGTTATCAGTTCATGGATATATTGACTAATTACATTTTAATCGATTAGTTTATCATCTAATTAAGTTTATTTACGTGCGAATAGATATATACAGTATTTTTTACACAAGGATTGTCTAGTTACCATTGATGCTCAAAGTTTTTTTTAGTGGTTGAACAAGATTGTGAGGTTACTGTATAAATGTTTGGAGATTATAGTAAGAGCATTATTTAAATTAGAAGTGTTTGCATGTGCTAGATTTAAATAGGTTTAGTTCAGCAAGTTTTGAACAAAAATTAGAAAAAAATGATTACTCTTGTAAGGAAGGTGAAGCAATACATTCGCCTGCAACTTGTAGGCCAGAAAAAAGTTGAGATTCAATTGAATTTGTTTTATTAGGATAGACTGGTAGACAGGCACTTTTTTGTGGCACAATTTCCAATACTGACCAACACCTTCAGATAAAACATAATTTAGCTCGCGTATTCTTTTAATACGCCTAAACATTTGAATTTTACTCTGACTTTGTTGTAAACGTGACATTCCTCAAGTGAACGGTAGAATCAGCATTTGTTTCTATATCTAAGAATTTAGGGTCTATCTTAGAACTAGATGTAAAGTACTACAAAGTGTCTGATCTATGCGAGAAAATCATTTATTGACAAAATTAAACTATATGCTAGACGCCCTAAATAGGCATTATCAGTCTGAATCTCGTTTTCTATTCAACATCGAAGAAATCTTCTTATATGAGTGTTGAGTCTTTTAGATGAAATTTTTTTTCTTTTCTAAACTAGCTTTCGGACTAGGTAAGTTCAGTTAAACAAACTTGCATTCGTTAGTGTCAATTCGAATTCTTTAAAGTCTTACAGAATCTGTAATTTCGCCTACTTAATATATCATGATTAGCATAAAAACATCCGAGATACACAATAATCTTTTCAAAAAATGCTTATTACTTCACAGAAAATCATAGTTTGGATGTTTTTTTCGTTCAAATAACTACCCAGAATATACCCCTTCCTAATTCTGACAACATCGGAGTACTCACATCCTCATTTCTCTATTTCATCACAATAAATATGATTATTACATACCAAAGAATATTTAGAAGGAGACATGTTGTTAAACCAAGAACAACAGCTACATTAAAACCAATCATCTTAAAACAATCAAATAGTAGCTTTCATAAACAAAGAAAAACAAATTTACTTGTTGTCTTGTTTGCTTCAATTTAGAAAACATCAGAGGCATTATGTTTACAGCACCACCTAAAATTTAAATCAATGTTTTAAAGAAAATTGCAGCAAAATATCTCACATAAAGCCATTGCACTCATCAACATCGAATCGCCTGTAGCACTATAATCGCTGGTGGGTTGATTTTGAATTTTTGAACCAACTATCAGTGTTATAATTATCTAGCAAAATATATATTTATCATACAAATATTGTATAGAATTATTTACTGTCATAGTAAAAAGTATAGCTTTGATAAGAGTTAATACAGAAATAATTGGTTGAATAAATGAATGCAACACGAAAACAACAAATGTTAAAATCCAACAAAAGGCTGGAATGACGTCAGTATATCTAAAAGAATTAGTTTTTAAAAATATATCAAGAAAATAAATACTCAGCCTACACGATATTAAACAATGTTGCGAATGCTTGACTACCGGCTAAACCATAAGAAATTAAAAATACCATTCTAACAAATAAATAAAATACAATACAATATTTAGAAATATTTACTACATACGTTAGCAGAATAACGACTAATGTGTATATATAAGGAAGAAAGGATGGTAATAGAAGCTTGCCAAGCGAATATAAATTTGGTAAACATCTTTTCAGCGCTTCGCTACTATGTACTATTAAACAGAAAGAGGAAGCTATTGATTTTTAAATAGAAACAAAATATGCATAAAAAATTGATAAGGAAACAAGAAGAAATAAAGAAAACAACTTTATGCTGATATTTCAGATAAATATGTAGATTCGTATAAGTTTTTGAAACTTTTTGCATGAGAAATCAGCGCACTATCTTGAGCAGATTGCATTGACAAATCTAATTAAAGACACAACTGCCTTTCTTTATGATTTATCATGACAACTTGATTCCTATTGACTCGTCATACTATCAATACTTTGTTGTAACAATATATTTGTATAGCCACGGTCTCTTGCAATAAATTGTTGTAAACAAAAATTCGAAGCATCGATTTTGTTAGTTCTGAACTATAGAATAAAAATATGTCTATCTTTTTTCTACAGATCGCATAAACATTAGTTATTTAGAATTATTTTTGAGATCTCGCAAATATAAGTACTGCTCAATTATATCTTGAGGGTAAGAAGAAAATAAATATGTACATACATACAACTAAATAGAGATGAACCTATCATCGAAATTGCGAAGATCAGCAAATATAGGGCGGACTCATTGACGATTACTGGTATGCTGCATGATTTATTTGATTTTATACTTGAAGAAATCAGTTATAGAGAACTAGTACTTATTATCCTAAATTTTTCACATGTTTTTGATTTCATCTCAAAAGGTTGAACCAGGATAATTCTCTTGGTTTTGTTTCTACGTCATCTAATCATCAACTAGAAATTAACAAATTTGCATCGAATTTGTAGTTAAGAGTTTTCTTTCATTCGAACTCTTCTTAATCGACACTATGAATAGTAGCTAATGTAAAGTTAAACATAGAATCATATGGCAGTTATTTATAACTTTATAGTATAGTAACTATCAATCTATTGGACTCAATGCAAAGTATGGCAACAGGGGAAATCGCTAGAAAAAAAAAGCAAAAAAAAACTTATTCAAAACTCTATTTCATAGTATATTATTATAAATTAGAGATCCAAACAAAACATTTGTGCGACAATTATAATCAAAATCAAAATAGTGCATGAACTTTTACAAAGAAAAAACTACACACACAATAAAAAGTTTCACCTGTGAAGAAACAATGATGACAGATTAACCATGGCCTCAATGCATGTATAGAGAAAAAAAATAGTTGCATCTATCTTCAACTTTTCGGTATAAAAATGATGCTCTCTCGATAGGAACTTAAGCGTCTACCAATAAGTTGTTGAAGAGTATAATGTTCATTAGAAATAATTTTCTTTGAAACATTCTTGGTCTTTACCAATTTTGTTTCATTATAAAAGAAAAATGTTATGAAATCAATCCATGGTAATGTTGTAAAATAAATTAAAAATAATTTCAAATAAATATTCAATGATATATTAAAAATTTTTAAAGTCAATATTGGTAGAGTAGCAATCATGTTACTTATGAGAAATAAACATACAGTAAGAAGACGTTTTAAACTACGATTAACCATTAGTGAACGTTCTGACCCCTTAAATTTCGTAAAAACTAATGAATAGAAAAATAAATTTGCTAATGATTTTCGTTTAAGATTATAGATGTCTCTATATGCAATATAAATCCATGAAAATGTTAATAAATCAATTAGAATAAAGAGAGCACAAGCAATCATGGTTGGCATTGAAGTTTTCTCATCATAATTATGTTCCATAAATAGAAATGTGTTTGTTGGCATTCGACATATTTCAATGGTAAGAAAATTTTCGCCGCTCAATGTTAAATGTATGGCAAGAAAAAGAATTGATACAAAATAGTTAAAGACCGTACCAAATATTAAACAACATTTTGAATAAATTGCACTTTTATGATTTACTGTTGAATCCCAAAAATGTGCTGTTTCGCCGACAATAATTAATAATAAATCGAACGTCGAAAGTAATAATAGAAAATGAATGAAAATTTCGATTGATAAACATTGATTAAAAATAATTATCGATAAACAGGAAAAAAATATTAGTGCACATCGAACGATGCATACAATGAGATGATGAAATACGTAAAAATTATAGATCAATAATTGATTCGAATTTTGTTTCCAACAAAAATTTCTCAATATATTCCAAACTCCAATTGACAGTTGAATTATCAAAACAATAGCCAAAATAAAACTGAATGCCGTCAATATGAACAAATGCAAAATTGAAATGAGATTCTTTGCTGCCATCGTTTGCAGGCGATATTTTCAATGATTGCTCGCTAACTGCGCCCAAATGTTTCTGTTGATGGTGTGTAGTATGGTAGCAAACAAATAAAACTAACTAATGGTTAAGCAAACATGCGATTAACATCCTTCCTCTTTCTTATACTTCAAACGAAGATTCAGACGATCTTTTTTATTTCTTATATTGTTATGGTAATATTCTCTGAGATTTCATTGCTCTCTATTGCAAGAGCTTAACAAATAAAATAAAACTGATAGAAACAATCTTTTCTATAGAAAAAAAAATATCATAATATTTGCTATACGAGATTAATTAGAGGCACATGAAACAACGCATATACAGACATCCCATTGATTCTTACCACGATCTGCTATAACATCATAGTTTGATTCAGACGTAGGTGATTCTTCTGTATCTACCTGAATAAGCATATGATCTTGCTCACTCTATATAAAATAGATAAGAACAATAAATATTATCGATATTGAAATATTTAATGATTTATTAAGCTGACCTCTTTTAATTTTTCTATATTATGATAATAGACTTTTTGCAAGACTTCTGTGAAGAAAAGAATTAATAATACCTTGAAGAAAACAAAAATTACTATTAACGTATATATATATATATCAGCAGTAGCACGAATAAATTTACTTGAACAAAATAAGCTATGCAAATCGAAATGATAAATGGGCCGAAACCACTATCGTATAATGTTATTGGTAGTCCAAGAACGCCTGTACCAAGAACCGCAGCTATTGTAACGAAGTCTATACAAACAAAACGTTTTTCAAGAAATTCAACGTCCTTGATATTTACAAAATTGTGAATAATGAAAAGTAATATCGTAGGCAATCGTGCGAAACTCCATCTATTGTATATTCAATATTAGACTAAATAGAAAGTACAACAATGTTCCAATAGATCTTAAAAGGAGAAATAATCGTTTCACCTTTCTTTTATTATAAAAAAAAAGATAATCAACATTGAAAAGATGAATCACTCTGATTAATAATATTCATAAGCGACTGCAAAGAACATGTGACAAATAAAGGTGAGTTTACAATTAAGTCAGGTCAATATTAGGTATCCTGAAAAGATAAATATCACACTTAGTTATATCAATACTAGCTAAATTGATTAGTATTGATGACAAATATTCATGAACGCTTTTATTCAATGTCGCGTTAACATTAGTCAAGAAAAATTAACCGACTGAAAAAATAATTTTGCAGGTAAACTTTATTAGTTTTTGAGATTCTTTTCCACTCAACTGATTTTAATAGTGGATTCATTTTTTGACCAATCATAAGCGAGAACAAATATTTTCATGGATTGGTTACACATGATGATCAATTAGGATATTTTATTTGTAGCCGTTCTTTCTTGTTTATTTTGTTAACTGTAGGTACCAGCGTGTCAGCATTAGTCCTGCCATTAATTTAATTATTATTGCAAAATCATAGTTGACTTTTATTTATATTTGCATTGCTAGCATACTTATATAATGTAATTATTCGAAAGCAAGATTTTTTTCTCTACAGGAAACGAGCAAATAAATATTGCTATTTGCTCAAGTTTAGTTAAACCATGCGTAAGCTTTAAAAGAAAAGTTTGAATCAATATAGACAAATACATTTGTTACGAAAGTTTATTTTGATTAAATAGAATATTATATGGAACCAAAATATAATTTCGTGTAATTCAAAGTGGATTATTAAAAGATTTTCTTTATGAAATTACTATGTTACAAATAATCATACATATTTTAATCCTAGTTAATACATTGATAAATACAAAATGTTTACTGATCGTTTTGAAATTTTAGTTCAATGCCAATGGGTTGCTAAATCAAATACAGGTAAAGTTTTTTCTTTCGCTTAATAGTATATTTACTTGGCCTTGGTGAAAACAAAATATTCAATAAACTAACAAACGTAAGTATGATCACTCTAAATATTCTTATTCGGATGTATGTATTCCTATAAATGTTTTCTGTTTTAACAATATGGTAATAATCACTTGAATAAATGTCTTTTACGTTGCCAGTCCTGAAGCATTATTGTTGCTGCATTGAAACCTGGCATACCAGTAACTCCTCCTATATTATTCAGAATTATTGAAATAGAAATCTTTGATATTAAAAAATGAAATAATATTACCTCCTGGGTGAGTTGAACTTCCGCATAGATAAAGACCATTAATAGGTGTTCGATGGTTTGAACATGATATCGCTGGTCGAAATGAATACATTTGATCAAGTGAAAGTGCACCATGAAAAATATTTCCACCTTTTTGTTTTTTGTTTAAATTATTTTATAAAAGAAAATGTTCACAAAGAGTTTTTACCTGTTAATGAAAATTGTTCTTCTAAGTCCGATGGAAACAGCATATCACGTCCAATAATAAGCTTTTCAAAACCCGGTGCATATTGTTCGATCGAATTAATCACACTTCGATAATAGTTTTCTTTATATTCCTGCGTTATTTCAATTTGTTTATCATTCGATAAACGATAAGGTGTATACTGAGTAAATAGTAAAGCTACATGGCAATTTTTTGGAGCTAATGTTGGATCAAGTGAAGAAGGAATAACCTGAAGAAAAAAAAAGAAAGAAAACGTAACAATAGAAATTATTTCTGAATAGAAACCATTTCAATCAATGGATTTTGACTTGGTTGTCCATTTAATGCTTGTTGATAAGCATTTTGTAGATTAGACATTGACTCGCTATTGATGTGTATTGTACATTGATGATGAGGTTCAAGTTCATTCGGCTTTTTATTGGGATTAGCGAGAAAATTTCTATGGAAAAATAAATTTTTATAGGTTTTCAATTTTATTTTATTTGTTACGGTAGCCCTGATAGAGCAAGATTTATTTTTGTTGTACCACTTTTATAATCCGATTGTAATATATGTTTTTTTAATTCACCTAAATCTTTATTTGTGTTAATAACATCATTTAAAATTAAATTTTTAAATGTAACATAAGCTGTTGCATTTGAAGCCACAAGTTTTCCTCTTATTTCTTCTCCATTTTCAAGTATGACACCTTCTACTTTTGCATTACGTATATCTATATGATTAACATTACAATCTGTACGTATTTCAACACCTGAGGACCGTGCTGATGAAGCTATAGCATTACTTATACCACCCATCCCACCTTGAACGTAATACCAAGCATCTAAAAATGAACTTTAGCATTTAAATCTCACGTGAATCGAAATCTTTTTATGAAAAAAAGAACAGATGTTATATACACGTGGAAGATTTCTCTTGAGAAGTATAACCCGTTTTAGATCGTTGTTTTCTATTTGTTTATTTATTTATGACTAAATTATTTAAATAGAAAGTTGTAGATAGACAAGAAGAAATAATTACAAAATAATAGGAAATAAAATAGACAAGTAAGCCATTTCAAAGGATCGTTTTATTTCTATATTTCATAATCATCCATATTTAACAAATTAAATTAGATGAATTATTTAAGTTGACTCTAATAGAAATTCTTAGTGGCACTAATGGGCCTAGAAAAAATCTTTTCTATTGCATCTTATAATAGTCTTTTGTATTACTTTGATTAAAGCACGAAATTCTACGGAACTGTGCATTTGAGAAAGCTGACACGTCAAGGCGAGACTAGTACGCCTAGAGACATGTGGTGTTCGTGTAAACACTAAACAGTGATTCATTGACATCAAGTTTACTGAGTCGCTAACTCTATCAAAAATAGTTATGATTTGTTATTGAAGAATTGATAAAAAAAAATTTTCTACTGAAGTTAAATCCGACCTATAGTATCTACAGATTAGACAGTTTCACTCAATTTTATTTTTTCATCGGTCGCATCTTCATTATTTTGATATTCGAAGAAAATTTAGGTGACTTGAAATAAGTTTTCGAAGCAAATATAACTCAACTACATTGTAAAAAATTCATAGAGGCTAAAGGTAGAATTCGATTCTAGTTTTTCTGTAGTATGAATTTAATCATAGTAAATAGAAAATAAATTTTAACTTAATACTTGTAGTAAGATGTACAATAAAGAAATTAATATCATAAAAAAGAGGCAGTTAGCACAATTCCTACGAAATTGACATATGAAAGATTTTGTAACTGTTCTTTTAATCGTCAAGGTTGTTTTATTATATTTAATAAAAAAAACACATTTCTTTAGAACTACAATAAGAAATTGATCTATACTTTATAACAGTATGTTATACTTATAGTATCTATGATTGTATATAAACATCAGAATGAGTACACATTTTTTCTGGTACACTTTGGCTTTTTCTTTTTTTCTTTTATAGATCGCATGTCACACCATAAATGTAGGAAAACAGAAGAATTTATTTCTTGGTACTGAGACTACTTTCAAAGTATGTATTTGCGTGTTCTTTCTTCTTCTTATAATATCCTAAGTAATTTTCTTTGACTGTACTCTTTCAATTATAGACAAGAAGTACATGAAGAAGAAAATTCTCTTATTTACTTACTAGCTCGTCCACCTAAGTCACCCATGACATGATGAAGTAAAACATAGCCGGTACCGCTATCATATGGACCAAGCATAGTACCTATAAGACCATCTGTAGCTAATGTAGCTTTCATAATATCGGATTCAAACCATTTATCTAATATTCGACCAGCCGATGAAGTTAATAATTGATATAGATCTAAAGAACCATTGAAGCCAAGTTTTTTAAATAAATCATAAAAAATTTTCAATGAATAATTGTAAGCACGAAAACGATCGGACATTTTAGAATTTTGATTCATTTGATTAAGATCAGGTGGTAGTGAATAAATAAGTTTGTCAATGGCTCGACATATTTTTGTTAGCCATTCTTCATAGTACTGATAGTTTACTGCATCTTTTACTGAAAATTGAGCAATTTGTTTCTTGTTAAATTCATTATTCGATGATGATAATAATAATGAACGTTGATTATTATTAATCGGATTCTTTATGGGCGTATATGAAACAGGATCACGAAAATAATATTTCAAGCCGTGTTCATGTAAATTTAAATCATCAATAATTTTCTGACGAAATAAACTTAATAAATAAGATGCACGAGAAAATTTAAAACCTTTAACTATTTCTTCTGTACATGCAGCACCCCCGATAATTGATCGTTTTTCACAAACAAGTACTCGTAAACCTTGCCGAGCTAAATAAGCCGAGGTAACAAGACCATTGTGTCCAGCACCAACTATTATCACGTCGTAGGCTTTCTTCATTCTTATTTTGTGTTTCAGTGAATTCGTTAACTTTTTTTGCACCTTCTTTATCATTGTCCTTCGTTTTAGATAAACTATCAAGAATACAAAGAAAAAAGAGAAATTTGCTTATGATGTCTATGAGTAATGTTTATTAGACTGTTTAACCGATTCAAGGATGAGAAAAGTCAAACGAATCATCCATAAACAATTTGGAGGTGTAGGCAACTTTTTTATAATATTGATTTTGGTTGCAAGTATCGTTATTTTTATTAATTCATATGTTCTTACAAAACGAGATCGTAAGTTTGTAAATCTATAGTTTGATTAAAGTTTTTATTTATTTATTTTAAGCATCCAATGAAGCGCCGACTGGCAGTATTTCTAAATTAGAGACTGTTCACAATCAAAATCAAACAGTAAAACAAAATTCCATTGACCGACAGCGAATTCAAAGACCATCTATACCCGATGCTGGTAAATAAATATATTGATCATACTAGTAAATTATTTACAATTGTTAACTTTTCAGGATGTGAAATTGATGAGAAGTGCGCAGATGATGCTATCCCATATAAAATTGTTTCCGGAGATGGAATTGAAAAGTATCCAATTATATGTTTTAATAATAAATTGTAAATATTACTTGCATATATTTAATCGTGATTTATTGTTTCTTTTTGAATTAATATAGATTGGTTCATAAAAATTTAAAAGATGCAAAAATTGGTCGTGGTATTAATTTAGTTGCACTTGATAGTGTAACTTATGATGTTAAATTAACAGAAACATATGATACTTATATTGAAGGTTAGTAAAAACGAATTTTAGATCTATACAGTAAAATAAATTATTTTCATATTCTATTAGAAACATTCTTATTACGAACACTTAAAGTAACTTTAAATGATGGTGATATTATTATTCTAGCTAGTTTTGATGAAATGACATATGGGTTAGTTGAAAACATTTTGTTGTTTTTTGAAAAATATTTTCATTCTGTTTTTCTTGCTTTATTTTAGATTGAAAGAAGCATCTTTGTCGATATTAGAAAAATATGGTAGTCAATTGATAAAAATTATTAAATTTCGTGATTCCTTTGTTATGATTGGGCAGAAAGGACTTGCACGTGGGAAAGCTGTTGAAATGGTAGGATTTAAATATCAAGATACAAATAATTTTAGACAGTTTAATAAACTCTCAATATAAAAAAATTAGTTATTTCGTTTAAAATAGGCCTTCTTTGACACAACAAAATAATTGAAAGCATTGTTAGAACATCGTCATCGACTTCATGAATAAGATGTGAGCTTCTAAACGAGTGACAGGTTATTATAAGTCGTATTTTCATTGTCAAATATATTTTATTCGAATAGAAAAGTCTATCACAACAATACGTCATACAAAAATTTCACCTTAAAGCGTTAGGTCATTTTTCAACGAACGATAAATACACCCTCTTATTTCATTGATTGCAGTAAAATACCCATATTTAAATGTTCGTTTCATGATAACATTTTTATAATTATTCATACAGAAAAGAGCATAAATAAAAATCACACATGTCAAATATCATTTAACACTTGTGTAGGTTCTATAAAACAGAAAAAAAGTTCTAAATCTTTAATTATATTCGAATGACTATGTGAAAAATGTAATTTTAAAATAGCAAAGCTCTTGCAATAATATTCTCTATGAATAGAACAATACAATACATCATACAGAAAAGAAAATAGATAAACGAAAAATGATTATGATCTCTATGCTTTAGATTCATATTAATTAGGCACTATAAGATAAGATTTAACACGGAATTAGATATAGTTAATGATTCAATTTCTAGAATTCAGTCTTTTTTTTAAATATCATTTGATGAATAGCGTATAATCAAATCTGTGTTTGCATCTTTTTCAAATTTTAATTTTTTTAGCATCAACCAAAAGGAAATCGTGATTTTGCTCCTGCTGCACATATAAGTGGTTGTGCTAAATTTCCTTGTATGTACTGTGCTACTTTGAGTATATTTATTTACTTTTTTTGTATTCAACTATCTAGTGGGTCAATTATCTCCAGTAGTATTTCCAACTTCGGAAGTCAATAAAGAAGGAAAGATAGCTATTGGTACATCGATAAAGAATTGTGGTCTACTAGAAACATGTAAAGAAAACGAATTCGCTGTACATATTTATACGGGCAAAGATAAAAACGATGAACCAAAAATATGTGTTGACGGAAAATATGTTATGGCAAAAGGTATTAATGATGCTGGACGTGGTATTAATATAGTTGTTGTTTCCAATGGAAAAGAAGTTATACGTACAGGACATTTTGATACATGGCAAGAAGGTAAAATAGTTCAAGTGTTCTTTTTTCTTATAAATTTATTCGATTTTTACTCGTTTAGATAGTACAAATTTAGAAATATTTCTTGAAAATCTTGAAGAAAACGTTATTCTAATTGCAGTTACTTTTGATGAAGCATCAACAAAGTAAGTCATTGTCATTGATTTTGTATTCATATAAAAAAAATATTTTATTTGGCATCACTCTACTGTATGTATGCATCATATATATATATATATGTTGTCTATATTTGTTTAGCTTACGAAATTTCACTCGAACTGTATTACAAGGTATTGGCAGTCAGAAAATAGGATCACTTTTTTTTCGTGACTCATGGGCGCTTATTCATCATTTCAAAACGAGCATCAATTTTAACTATGAAGAGGTGATGATCATATGAGTTCCATGTATATTTGTATTAGTATTTCGAAAGAGAATGAGTGAGCAGAATCATCCCCATTAACCTGTTTATATATATATATATATATACATATACTTTTTCATATATGAAAAAGAAAAACAAAATAGATAAACATTGTCAATATTCTTTGGTTTTATCTCTTGTTTTCTATTTATATATTTAGACTTAGTCAGCACAGTAAAAATCTCTTTTTTGATCTTGGCAGTGCAACTATACAAAATATGAATTACCGAGACTCTTGGGCGTTTGTAGGTCGAAAGGGCATAGAAGGTTTTAGCCCTTACGAAGAGGTTTGTCCTTCAAAAATAAAAACAGGTTCACAATGACTGTTGTAAAAATAAATACATGAAAAAAAAAGATATATATGCATACGCTTTGTTCATGACAAGTCATGCGTTAATTTTTTGTTAGTATCATTAATCAAATTAAAATAAGTTATATGGTAATTAGTTCTATCCAAAATACTAATAAATTTATTAATTTATTGTTCTTTTTTCTCCTGCACTGGGAAATGGGATTCTGCTCAATCATTCGCTAATATTTTATATGCATGTTTTGTTGTAAATATGTTTTATTTAGTGGCTAACGCGACAGTTTTTTTTTTAATACAAATATATGTTTAGATTTCACATGCAGGAAGTGCACCTGGTTATGCGTCTCCTATTGACAAGCGATTATGTGTACCACAAACTTGTAAGTGAAATGTTTAATTTCCGAAATAGCTTCGCGTTTGATACATATTACTGTGAAGAAATTTTTAGCCAGACAAAAGAAAAAAAGACGATACTATATAGAATGAATGTGAAAAATATAATGCACCTTTACTATACTAAACAAAATAGTATTCCCTATCTATCAAAAATCAGTTTATATTCTTTTTTGTTCTCGAAGAAAATTACACTTCTTCTTAGTTTACTTTATTAAATTTCTAAATGTTTTTATTAAAAGCAACTCGTTTTGAAATCGATAGAATAAAACGATGTCGTCAAGAGTAGCACAAGCAATTATACTTTGTCTGACATTGAAATCCTATTGAAATGAACGCTCCTAGTTGATTTTTTAAAATTAATTCTATTTTTAGTAAAAGGAATCAAAATTCGACCTGATCCATTACCCTTTCGTAATGATAAACGTCGTGATTTTTGTTCACGTTATGATGGCTACGGAGACTTTTGTAGTGGTATGTAGATAGATTCTATGGAGATTCTATTCCACACGTGACATTTTTGTATTTTAAAGATACCAATGTTGATAAAAATCTAGCACCTATTGGACTATTAAATAAAACATTAGAAGATAATCCCATATATTCAATACCAATACTTGTTATTGCTGGTTGGTTTTTACTTATTAAATTTCATCTGCAAATTCTATTTTGATATTCTAGGCATTTCATATAATTCTCTTCGTATGTGTCTAGAAACTTTGCTAATGCAACCGGGTATTCGTGTCGAAAATGTTATTGTATGTCTTCGATTTTATTTTATGATATGAGCCTAATCATTTATTTTTCTTTCAGGTTGCTGTTGATGAAAAATTTTCTGAACCGCTTGCATTAATTGATCTGTTTGGATTTCGAGGAGAAAAAACATCCAGTAGTTCAACATATATGGGTAATTGCAAAAACTTTGCTGAAAATTGCAAAACTTTATTGAAAATTATTTATTTTAGAACATTATGAAAAATCATTAAACAAGGCCTTGGAACTCTATCCAACTAAAGTAAAAACAACAATAAGCATTCGATCTATTATTTGAAAACTTTCGAAATATTTTCAATAATTAGGATAGCGTCATTGTTATTGAAGAAGATCTCATTTTATCTCCAGATTTTCTTTATACTCTTGCTTTGTTAAGTGAAACGTTTCAAAAGGATGAAACGATTGCTGGCATACAATTATGGAATCCTAATTGTAAAAAAAGAGTTTGCTTTTAAGAATGATGTTATTGAGGATATTTTATGTTTAGCTTACGATGCGGTTAATGGATCCATCGATCTAATCTATCGTGTTGACAATTTGTTTGGTCTAGGCTACCAATTAAAACGTACATTTTATGATAAAAACATGAAAGTTTCATTCAAAGAGTGCTGCTCGAAAAGGTAAATTTATTCAAGAGCTAAATATTTTTCTAGGTGAATTTTATTTTTCGTAGAGTTTGGGATAAATGGAAATTTTCACAGACACTTCCATCATCGTCTTTTCTTATGCCAGATATTTCACGTATATTTCGAAGACCAATTGATGGCAATCGAATGAATACGAAATATTTGGAAGCACTATTTAATCGAAAACGACAAACGAGTTTGTAAGTTTTGACTTAAATGAAGCAAACAAAAAAAACAAAATTATTCATCTAATTGAAAGAAAAATATTCAACTGTAGTTCTGAACGTTAACAGTGTTTTTCGTTGAGAGAAAATGAAAGTCTCAGTTACACATATTTTAAAAAAATTGTCCAATATTGAGTTCCAACTGCTAAACTATTAGAAAAGATCTTTCGTTTATTTGATCTAAAACTTGAAATGAGAGATAACCGACTCGTACTATGAATCAATATTATTGATATAAATATGGAACTTTGATTATGGATAAAAGTAGATAGAGTAAAAGTAGATGAGTTCATTACAATCTTAATAGGGTTTAGATCCCCGAAAATGTTTCCACATATTTTATCGCACTAGAGATGTTTCATGTTCAAAACGAGTTCAATCTATTCGATGAAATCTTAGATCGAATCGATTTTTGATTGGTGAATATTTCAAAAAATGATTTATTATATGGAAGAATTTTGTTTGCGATGAGTAACTGCGTTAAAGAGGAATTTCATTTTTTTTCTAAAATTTACACTGTTTTATTTCAATCGATATCAAAGATGAAAAGATATCGGCTAATTTTATTTATTCTACTATAGAAATCCGTTTCCTCCATTATCAAATATTAACACATTACGTAAAGAAAGCTATGATACTTTTTTAACCAAATCAATTAGTTCGGCAACATTGCTGAAATCTTTAGAACCATGTGATACACTTAATCTAAATATGTATAATTTAATTAGAAATCAAAACAGGTATAACATTTTTATTTTCAATTTAATTTCACAAAAGAAAAGTATTGTTTACTTTAGCTCTGCTACGTTCAAGTATATTTATCAACAAGAATCAACAGACGATGTAGCATCGCTTATGCCAGTTTTACCTTGTTTTGGCTTATTTCCACAAGAACCATTAGGTCTCTATCTTGGTGTTCTTCGATTTAGTGCAAATAAATATCAATTTTATCTCGTTGGATCCAAATCGCCTCTATATAAAAGTACATTGAACTCGACTTAACATATACTGATTCTCGTTTAATGAATCTCTGTCTTTCTTTGTTATTCATTAAATGTTCAGTTCCGAACGCAATTATGATATGTTCTAGTGTATTTATTAATATTTAAATAAACTGAAAATTAGAGTAATATTATCGTACAACATGCACTGTGTTACATTCGATATCTTTCTCGTGTTTTTTTTAATATTGTATTCTATATTTGATCATGATATAGAGGCTTGGAATTTTGCGCGTGTATGCCTTTTCATATTGTTACAAAACTATACTTAACACTTCTTTTTGTTGTTTTATTGCCATTTGTTTTTGGGTTTCTTTCTTTTAATAAGTGGGTATTTGAAAAAATAAAAAGCCAATAGATATATACATCGTGTTAGACTTTATTTACTTAAATGTATTTGTTTAATAATCATTTAATTACTAGAAAATAAAAAAAACAAAAAGAATAACACTAAGCTAATAGGATATGATTAGGAGTTTTTGTTGATCACTTAGCCTGTCTGTTATTCCTTGAGTACTAATTAGATCGAAAATCATGTTCTCCTTTTTTTTTTATCTACGATACTTTCTCTTTCTTTAAATGATTATTATGAAAATAATATAAATGATGATTTGAATGGTTTTATTGTTGACACTATTTATTTGCATCTATTGCTCATTTAATTAGCATACAACAATATGACTTGCATTTGTTGTTTTTGAGTAAGCAAATAAATAAAGTATTCCATTCAACAGAAGCGAAAAAACTTAATTCTTAAATTCAAAAAAAAACCCTATCGACTCAACGAATTCATATAACTGTGATGTTTGACGATGCATAAAAATCGATGATTTCTCTTTTACTCTTGTCTTTGACATGAAATCACACGTACCATTCAATTATAATGTGACCGCCAAAACTGTTAATTTGTACTGGACGAGTTAGAAATACGATAACGAAAAAAACAAAACAAACATTCACAACCTCACTTTTGGACGAGATGTTTTTTTTTGTAATTCTTCGTCCATATTATCTACAGAACTGATGAAAGGTGGAACACAACAGTCACATCTCACAAACATGTGTCTCAAATCTCTTGATATACATTTGAGACAATGAAATTACTCTTCAAAATTTTGTTGTCGGACTAACAAATGATTCTATACAGTTGACTTTTCTATCGAAGAAATGAATATATCAATTGTTTCTTATTACGGCAAAAATAATAATTATGAAATATACTCATATCCGTTGTTCAATACGGGGGAGAGAGAGAGAAAAAACCAAGAAATATCTACGTATAATGGGTGTATGACAATGACTTTTGCATCTAAAAATAATCTTGTCCGATGATTTTTAACATTCATATAAGTGTGCACCTTCATATGATGCAATTGTTATATAAAGTTACATTTAACAATGGAAATCATTTAAGATTTTTGTTTAACAACTTTTACAATTGGCAAATATTTAAGAAGAAACCGTATTTGTTAAAGAAATAATAAAAGACGGTGTAAAAACTTGATGTTTCTCAAGATATTGACGTTACACTTAATGCAGTATGTATTTTTCTTACTGTTGTAGTAACAATTCTTTTTTGAATTGACCAACAATGCATCATTTTAATTCTTTCTTCTGACGTCTATTCATATTTGAAAAGTTTTTTCGTCTATCACTTTTGTTTTGCTATGCCTTGGCAGCAATTTCATTATCCTGATGTGACGCATAGTAAAGTTTTTATATTCATAGTATCAGTTTTTTTTCTCTTTTCTTCTTCTTCGTCTTTTCTTTTGTATTGATCCCTTTAAATATTTGTTTATTTTGTGACTTCAAATTTTATGTCAAACAAGAAGACTTCAAATGTGAAGTTGTTGTGCAATGATCGAATGAATGTGTTGTGAGCTAAACGAAACATTTTATGTAGCCATCAAGAATAGAAATGTCGATCGAACAAATGGAAAATGTGCGTTTGAATTTCTTGAGCCAAAAAAAAGAAAGAAATGTCTTCGATGACTTTTGTTTATTACTATTGTTTTTGTCGTCCGTCAAATCTATGATGATTGCTCTTTTTATTTCATTGCTTTCTCTATTTATTTGTCTTGCATAAAAACATCATTAAATCATTCGCAGTTTGTAACCATTTGCAAAGTATACAAATCAGTATGCGTCTAAAAACACTTCGTAAAGAGCGTCCATCATTTGAAATTGAAGGTAAATATAGAATGCAAATTTTTTACTTAACAAGTCTTCTTTTTTTGATTATTTAAAAAAATAATAACTTTCATTGCTAACAGGTGCTATAATCAATGGAAGTCGCATGGATATATCCAGTACGGAATTAAAAGCGATTAGACATCGGTCTAATAATTTAGTTGCTTTACCAGCATCTCTAGATCCTGAACCATCGATTTTAAATGTTTCACCATTAGGTTATGCTGATGAAATGCATAACTATTCTAGTGAGCACGCTTTCGTACCAGCACTACCTCAACCTTCAAATCCCTCACCTTATCAAACTATTGAAGCTGCTTATCTTGAACATGGTATTCGTATACGTTTAAGTCCAACAAGAATCACAACAACAGCAGGTCAACCATCAGAAAGAAGAACTACTCATAATTTTCAACGACGCACAGCATTTACTAGTCGAAATCCGTATCGTACATCGAGTGTTCTTCAATATGCAACATCTAAACAAGATCAATATAGTGAATCAAGATCATTTAGTGCATTACAACAAATCTCTTCTAATGATTTTGAACAAACAAATGATCATATTAAATCGTATGCTCAATCATCACAAATCACCGAAGAGATCAATGATGATTATTGTTCATCATTGATGAAAGCCAATGAAAGTGCTAATTCTATGGATTCACCAGAAATATTTTCTACTACAGATGGTATAACATCATCAACAACATTGTATAATAATGATCCTGATCTAGTATATATGACTTCATTAATGCAAAAACCAAGTGGCGAATCTATGCGAGGTAAATAGATGAGAAAAAAGAAGAATGAAAATGAATAAAAAAGAGCTAACATATTTCTCATAATTACCAAATAACAATTTTCTTTTCTTTCTTATCATAGAAACAATTCGTCGACGAGCTGGTCTACGTGGAACATTTGCCGTACATCGAAATCCATTAATAACAAATTCTAATCAACAACAACCACCACCACCACCACAACAACAACAACAACAACAACAATATAATTCTCGAGAGAAATCATCGACTATGAGTCGAAATTGTTTAATGCATAATACGATTATTGCAGTTACGCCACCAGCATCACCCGATAGAATCGATCATGATATTCTTAAACATGTATCACGTATTCGAAGACGAAGTGTATCTAGAGATGTTTTAAACAGATCACCAAGAGCAAATACAGCTTCTATTATTAGTTCATCGTCAAGAATGAATACAGCTTCTATTATTAGTTCGTCATCAAGAATGAATACAAGTTCTGTTACTAGTTCTTCGCCGTTAAGAATAAATTCGATGTCTATTACTAATTCTACACCACCAAGATTTAGTGCTATTTCAAATGTTAGTTCAATTTACAGAGCTAACACTATTTCTGTTGCTGGTTCGCCATTAAGAATGAGTAGTAATAATAATTATTCTTATAAACAAAATTCAAGCAAAAAACCATTAAAAGCAATGAGCCTAGTAAGTTAAACTACTTTACTATAGATATTTTTTATAATATTTGTCGTTTTTCGATGGATATGACGCATAATAATGGAGAAAATCAAGTAATTAGATGAGTACACATGATTATCTTAGATATGAATATTTACATCAGCACCATTCTATTTCACGTTTCCCTGTGTGTGATATACACGTCTCAAGAGTGTTTTTAAATATTAAATATTTATATGAATTCCAAAATATTTACCTAAAATTTTCTTAGGAACCGCTTGAACTTCTCTTAGCATCAGCATCCAATTCTACATCGATAGGTAAATGTGATTTACCCACAATAAAGACATCATCAGCGAGTCGCAATGTGATAATTTCAACAAAACGAACTAAATCAGCTACAACTCCAATTGTTAAAACTTCCAATACAACTACTTTACCATTAAAAGAACATGCAATTTTATCAACAGGGTTTCGTGACGAAAGTTTATTTTCAATTAAAACATCTACAATAGCTGCAGTACGTCAATCGAATTCATTTGATTCCGGCTATTTTGATCGCAGTAGTAGTGGGGGTGACATGCAAAGTTTAACATCTTCAAGTCTTATACAAATACAAAATTCGATTCCATCAGGTCGATTAAATAGTTCAATAGCACGTCGTTCAAATACAAACAAAAAAGTTTCATTCTCTGAAGAGCCCACAGCAGTTATACTAACAACAGCAACTTATGTATAAAGAAAATGAAAATATGAATAGTACCCAACTAGATTGAGTAGTGTGCATGCAAGTGTGTTTGTTTGTGAGCACTGTTCCTTTTCCATTGTTAAAATGAAACACAAAAATATGCATGAATATTCATGTTTTATAACAATAATAAACAGTATATTTACAATTATGGTAGCGTGACAAACATAATTACATGGCTATCTATTAAAAACGAACTCGTGATCACGTAAGAGAATAAGCAAAATCATTTGTTTCACTCAAAAAAAAGCAGCAAAGAAAAAACTGATGATTAGTTTCTTAAAAGGTTTTTTTACTTCGCTTAGTTTGATTAACCTAAAAACGAGTTCTTATGTTATTCTTAAGTAATACGAAACGATACGTTTTCCACATGCTATTTTGATATGCATTTATAATATTGATGACAGTAGAATGCAAATAGATTCGACGTGCCTTGTGGGAGTGAGTATTTATTTCCCCTGAACCACACACACACATACATGTCGCCGTTCATTTCAATCTCAGGAGATAAATAGTTACATGATGCTATTGTATTTATTTAAATGCAATAACGATCGATATTGTTTAGTGGAATCCATTTGCTGGATAGCTTTGAATTTTAAAGCTTTTTCCTCCTCCAGATCAACTGAAAGAATTTTCAGTAATTGTCCAAATTCATATTTTCTATTAACGAAAATTTTGACAACGTCCATTAACAGATCATGTAGATCGAGCAGCATTGCGCTTCGCATTGTGTTAGTGGTAGACTCATACTGATATAAATTTTGCAAAGTCTTTTCACATGTTAATGTTTGATCTTGTTTACTTCCGGATTCAAAGTCAAACTGTGCCGTATAAAAGAAGGAGACCGATGTCCATGGCCATGGGCCATAGTCGTTTTCAGTTGTGATTTAAAAATTTCATTCACCCGTCTGTATCATTCGCATTAAACGCTGATGCATTATTTTTAGCATCGGTGCCAATTCGCATATTTCTGAGAGTGTGCTTTCCTCTGTTGCAGTTTGTGTGGTTTTACTATGCAGCATGTCATATAAGATTTGCTTATATCTCCGTTGTTGGAAACTAGCGGATCTATGACGATGTTCTTTGACTTCTTCGTATTCTAGTAATATAACTAGTAAACATTTGTATTTC
Source organism: Rotaria socialis (assembly GCA_905331475.1). Classification (NCBI taxonomy): domain Eukaryota; kingdom Metazoa; phylum Rotifera; class Eurotatoria; order Philodinida; family Philodinidae; genus Rotaria; species Rotaria socialis. The sequence continues at coordinate 145,283 of CAJNYU010001458.1, read as the reverse complement.
TTTTCCAAAACGTTTCTATATAGTTTCTCAAGATTTCTATCATGAGTATATGAAATTTGACGATAACTGCTGAAGAACAAGGAAGTCTGTTGCATGAAGAAAAGTAATGAGAAGCGGTGGTCAGAAACACATCGCCTAAACAACAAACCCAGTCGACGTATGGTACATAATAGACCAGAGTTCGAAGAGCAATCATTACAGTTGATAGTAGGAGTCCGCCAATAATGGCGGTAAAAATTATTTTTCTGATAAGAGTTGGTTTCGCTATTTGTTCTGATCAATTTCTCTTGAATTTCTTGTTTTGCTCGCCGATGGATTCGACGTAGATATTTCAATAAATATGGACAAAATATAGAAGAACAATTATGAGCAACTCTATACGCTTGGTAGCGAATATTTGTTTCGAACTCTATGTAAGCACTAATAATAAACATAACGAGCGAATAAATTTGATCAATAACTTCGGGGTTTGTTAAAACATATTCTTCTTTTATCGGAACAACAATAAATCGAACAGCCATATCTTGAGTAGCAGATCGCTTATTATTGAATTCATATTCATCTAAATGGTAACTGAAGCTGTAGTTCCAAAAGAAAACCAAGTTAACTTCTTCAAAAGTTGAACTTTTTCCCAATTCTCTAGCAAGAAAACCCAAAAGAGAAATAATAACCAAAACACTACAATTCCTAGGTGGACGCGTAAATATTGTGCTCACGGATTGAAATGGAATACAATCCAGAACCAATAGAAAATCTTGATACTTGATCTGAGAGCATCAAGTAAGTAATATCCTTGATCGTCTTTGATTGAATCAAAACAAAGACGCAGTAGACACCAATGCAGATACATATGGGATGCTTCCAATTTGCAATTCATTCAGTTTCAAAAGCTCACCTGACTTGAAGCGAATTTTTTTGTTTATTGTTGATAACTCTCTAATAGAATTATGCATTGGGCATCAATATTCAAATAAACTTTTATCGAGAACGAAGACTTTAATTTGATAAAGCTTTAAATGAATTAAAATTATAAATGACAACGAAACATGAATTTTTCAGATACCTTTAGTGTATTCAATGGGATTTATTTTCATCTGAATACAACTATATAAGCAGAAAATAGTTCATCATATTTCCTTCTGTTCTGTGAAGGTGTCAGTTGGATATTTTCAACTGACATCAAATGACGTGTTTTTTATCATCTCTTCTGTTCTGTTTGTATTTATTTGCAACTGATATCCTGCCATATTTTATTTAATCGTAAACCTGTAGAGCGATTCATCGCTGTACGAACACACTGCCGTCTTGGCACGTAACGAACAGCATGTAGAATTGAAAAAAAGCAAAGCAAAAACTTACTCGACGTCGTTTTTTTCAATAAGAAGAAAACAAACTTGTGCATTAGCACGATTTTTCCATAATACACATACACAGTGTGTGAGGGTATTTCAACTATATACAAACAGAAATCAAGGAATCATACGATGCATTTTGAACGAGGCTTAAATCTGTTCATCATCAAGTATGGTTCGGTTCTATCACTACATTTCAATCAAACTATATCAACTAAGAAATGTTTAGGAAAGTCTTTCGATAAAAGACTTCCAACAACATCCACCATTCAAATAAATTGATTACTATGTTATTTAGTCTCGTATCCACTCTATGCTGAAAAATATAGGTCGATGTGTTTACACTTAATTTTAGTTTCATGATTAAATAAAAAAGCTTTGAGTAGATATAATGATACGAACCAATGACAGGAAAAAGGCGGATAATAAAAGAGAATACTATAACATGAGTTCGAGACAGAGACGTGCACAAGGCAGAACGGTTCTGTTGTCCTGGCGCCCTGTCCTGTCATCCGCCAGGATGGAGATTACCAACAGGGCAAACACGCACAGGATAAAGTTTCGATTTTTGTCCTACCCTGCCGCCCGCCAGAACCAAGGTAGCCAACATGACAGGCAAGGATAGGGGAAAAAATTATGTTCTGTGCACGTCTCTGGTTGATAGCTTAAAATGCTTATATTTTTCTTTTAATTATCTTGCATTCCATATCGAAGTGCATCAAATTAAAATAAAACACTTTTTAAGACGATATTCATTTATATTAGCTTAATTACGATGAGCAATACTAACAATGATCATTTATTACAAGATATTTTCGTTTGATAGTGTTTTTTTTTGTCATTGATAAAGAGACAAGACATGACCGTTGAGTGACATTTTGATTTAGCTGTGTAACATACAAATGCAATATATAATTATTAAAGGTTTATTTTTGGGTGTGTTTACTCAGGAGAATATCTTTTATCCTGTTGTATGAGTGTACGTTTATGTTTCCTTGTTTGTATTGAGTAAACAATTTTTTTCATTCCCGTTTTTTAATTCATGCGAGTAATATTCATTTGAAAACATTGCAAATATATAAAAGGTGATCTTTTTCATGGAGTGGTTATGCATTTATTATGTTGTTGTTCTTATTGTTCGTTTTTTGGTGGCTCAATTGTACAATAAGATCATGGATGACAATAAAAGTATGCTGTATTTATATATTTGTAGAACTTTTAGAATTAATAAAATACTAATTAGCAACCGTTTTTGAAGAAGAATTGCTTACTTTTCATTGAAGAGAAAAAACATTCAAAATAGCTTCTTTTCATCTATGATGTAGACTAAATTTAATTGAGAACAAATAACGATAATCTAATATATTTAATCATGGAAGTCAATCCTTTGCTATCCAATGTCCACAGTTGTGAACATTTACAGATCGATTGTAAAAATTTAATGAACGATGGAATTGGAAAACTTTAAAAATATTTTTTTCGTAAAGTTCACGAGCTACCGATCAATGAAAAAAATGTTTCGTTTCCTAAGGGAAATAGATACATCGCGAACGTTTGGCGCAATTTATATCCACGAGCATGTCTACTTGTGAATTAATTATGTTTCGAAAGTTTCCCAATAGCTTCATGAATAACAGACTGTATGGTCCATGATGAACCATGCAGCCATCGTTCAGTCAACGGAGAGAAATTCCGAACAGCATGAATATATAATTTTTGCAAACCTGATCACATAAGAAGTTGAAATCATATTTAACATTGATTCGAAGCCATTGATGACTTTCTTATTACTCAATGAAAACAAGTTGCTTTTTTCAAGATATGTACTAACAATATATGTTTAAAAAAACAGTTTGCATATATAAAGCCCTTGTATTTTCATATGAGTCAAATACAGTCGGATGCAATGCGCTTTTGTCTACTGGGCATCGCCATAAAAAAAGAAGTTGAATTTTTCAATTCGTTCAAACCTGAAACTGCTTCGGGAGGGAGGAGATGGATGAAAGATTAACAATTTTGTCATCGAAAATTATAATGGTTTTTGGTTTTTTCAATATCTAGGAAATGATATCGATGTATTTATACTAACTATTATCACGGATATTCTACTTTATATATTTATACGTCATACACACAAATCTACTGATAAGGAAAATCTATTTCATCATGTATTCTTGTTTTATTCGACATCATTTGTGTCTTTCATTGCTCTATCTCAGTCATTATCACATGTATGGCTAGCATTTCTGCTCGTTACAAGTAGAATATTCAGTCTATATAAAATGGATTTTTCATGATGAAAGTTGTTGCTCTTGGTACGTTTGTTCCTTTACATGATCAAACAGTATTATTTATCATTATGTGTTGGTTATTGTTTATTCAACGATGGATTTTATTTACTGAACATGAAAACAAATCGAAAAACTTAACAAACTGTAGTCTGTTAATCATGTTCAGTATATATGCATATATTAATAGCAACTCAATGATAATAGAGATATGGATTCGGCCACCATGGATGTTGTACTATTATCTATTTTTTTTATCTTATACGAATTAAATATGCCAATAAAGCATAAAGGTATAATCGATAAGAAAACTTGTCATTAGAAAAAACCATGTAAATTTTGTTACTGATTCTAGTTTCTATTATATCACCGATGATTTTCAGCTTTTTCTCGACTTGTTTTCTTTTAAGGGGAAAATAATTAAGAATATTCAGAAAGTTTGATTCATATAAACTCGATATACAAAGAAGATAATATAGTCAAAATATTGAATTTTCTATAAAATAACAACCACTATAGTGTCTAGATAGATTTATAATTGCTTAATATGATTTTGTCAATATAATAAACTAATATATATGTCCGTGCTCAACTTGAAAGTTTTATCGAAGAAATTAAACATTGCCATTCTTATCTCGATATTCAGACGACTTTTTCAATTGTATTTCATTGTTTTTTTGTCTTTATTCCAACTATTGTTGTATACAAACTCTACGATGGTCCAGGAATGAAACAATCATTTATTTCATTTCCATTCGGTTTATATATGATATTGGTAGTAGGATGTCAACTTGCGTATAATGCTGCTGACAATTCATGTACAAAATGCGGAAATTTTCTTCTCTATTCAATATGGTTACTTATCAATATAAGTGTTCTTATTTTTTATTACTATGTTCATTTGTCTACATCGATCTTCACTATTCATTTGCATCATGAAATACCATTAATTGCTACTGTGATCGATTTAATGTGGCCATTTGCACTGATGATCGTTGAATATTTCTCTCGACTAACATCAAAAACAACAAAATATGATAATGATATCAAATTGAATTGAGAAATTTTGTCTTTTTTTTCCTAAAATAACTCTATTGTTGATTATTGGCGACGCTTGCGGACCATGTAAATAACTCTAATTAGTTTATGTATATATATATACAATTGAATACTTCTCATATTTTCATACTGATTATTTTTTTTGGTTTTTGACATGTCGGTAAAAATCTCAAATTTTCATCATAAAAACGACTTCACTATATATTTAACTTTATTTTTTGAATAAAAATAGATCAATCATCCAATACAATTTACTCTCTATGTTGAAAACAGAACATGTCGTATGTGCCTGGTAACCTAGTGTGTCCGGCTAAAGCAGAAATTATTTCTGTCTCACTCGCTTAGGGTATTTTAACAAAAAAAAAGTTTTCGAAAGTAATACTTCTCTTTCTTATACTATTATAACGTAATAAAACCTAAATAGCCAAATGATTGCCTCTTTGTTGACCTATTTTACCAGAATAGATTCAGTCTGAAATGTCAAACAGGAAGCAAAACTACTTTTGACTACTAACAGTTAGCGTAAAATATAGCATGCATCGTAGTTTTGGTAAAATTCGTTGGAAAAATAGTCATTTCAAGCTAAAATTTGATCTTACACTCACGTATAACAGGCAAAACTACATATGAAAATTTAAAATTGATTTTTGAAATACTCTGCGATTATTAAGTTCGTCATTCTGACTAATTTTGTTGTTGAGAGTACCTCAAAATTCCTTATGGATCTACTAATACTTGATTTTTAATGTATACAGCAAAATCTGCTGAGATTATACATTTATCCAAGGGGGATAAAACTCATTCGGACATTCCTAGCCATTTCTATCCTAATCCATTCTCGCACGATAACTCCCCCCGGGGAGTCCCTGTCGTGAGTCCACGGCGCTTTGTCAGGGACTCCCTGGGGATTCTTCTAGGGAGAGTTGACTAGGGATAGCCATTCGAATGGCTCGGAATGAGTTTTCCCCCCTTGTATTTCCCCCCGTGACACCAGCGTAATTATACATTCGACCCAGCAGGGATGAATGTATAATCGAAAAATAGTGCTCAAAGAACACCTTGCACATAGGTGTATGTACAAGATTTTGAACAGATGTTTTCACCTATTGATAAAGTATCGTCTCAGCTGTGTCTTGTGAAGAAAGCTTTAAAAAAAATTTAAAAAGTAAAAATTTATAGCAATTATGATGAGATACGCTGATTTCCATTATACATTTACCCCCGCTTACTCTATGCATAGATAAAGCCTGAAGAACGAATGCGTTCTATAGCTATCGTTCAAAACTCTATTGAACAATGTTACCGTTAAAAACTGTTTTCTTTCTGGTCTGATGTTAACTTGTCTAGAACACAAGAAACGAAATCACAAAGAAAACAATGCTCGTCAAATGAAACAGAGAGACTTTTGCTTATTAAACTCCTGTTGATATGATTCAATCGTTTTCATCATTGAATAAACGTTTTGAGTATGCATTAGATTAAGAAATATTTTTGAGGGATGGTCACTCGTTTCATCTTCACTAAAAATATTCTAAAACAACGTTACTTTGACGTCTTCATTTGATTCATATCAAACTTCGTAAATTTGATAAAATATTGTGTCATAGTTTAAAATAAACAAAAATGACTTGAATTCATTTTCAAACTCGTGTTTCAAAGATTCTTAAGTAGGCTACTAATATCTATTGAAATTTTTGAAGAGAACAAGAAAGAGTTCATCGTAATAATTGTTTCTCACCATATTTTAACTCTTGAGTTAATATATCAATTGAAAAGCTAGGATAAGTCTGAATGAAAGAAATGATCGTTTTCTTGAGAAAATACATTTTTCTCATCTTCGCGCTGCTTTCGTCATTGTTTATTCTTTTTGATCACAGATGAACATTAATATCTCTTTTATTTATTTAAAAATAGGTATAGAAGAATAGTACCGATTATAATGGATTTCATTTTTGATTAGTCTCCAAGTTGTTCAATTTCGAAAGCTAGTCACAAGTTGATAAATCAAACATAATTAGAACAATCTACAAAAATCTAATATAGATACGTATTATCTAGAAACATTTTATACATTATTATTCAAATTAAAATTTTGGAAAAATCCTATTTGACAATTGGCTTTTAAAAGAATATTAATTCAAAGTTGTAAAATCCACTGCAGATTCTTACGTGATATCCACGTCCTCATCAAAGCGAGCTTATGAAGCTGAAAACGATAGAACAGTTCGCGCATGAAAAAAACAAGAAATCATCGAATTGAAATGAATCTAATAGAAAACTAGTTTTGTTTTTCATCAGATCCTGTTTGACTACTGAATTACCGAAGCCATGTATTCCGTATTAGCTCGAATCGTACAAACATCAATAATAGGTTTTTTTTACATCATAAAATATACTTTCAAGATTGAAATAAGTGAAGTGAACGAAACAAATATTCATTTTGTGAAACAATGATTTATCGATTAAAAGTGATGAATATTTTTTACACTCATTTTCGTTTCTATGTTAGAGGTTGCTCTATCGGTACGAATTCCAGTTTATTGTTGTTGCTCTGGCAGGTGAATATTGCTATAAACCTGCAGGTTTTCGTCATCGCAACATGTAAATGAGAAGAGAGAACACAAGAAAGAAATCTGTGAGAACCGGAGAAATCTTGCGTGCAGAATATGCAAGAGAGATTTATTTTTTATTAAAACTTACGAAGAAATAGATCAACAAAAGATGGTCCTTGCGGATCTTGGCCGTCATTGTTCGTGAGCGTTACAAAATTTAAGTAAGGCAACAGTCGTTAATGAAGAAATTTTAAATGAAGTTTTGGGAGGAATTTGTCGAACTTTATTAGAAGCTGATGTTAATATACGCTTAGTTAAACCATTACATGAAAATGTGAAACAACCAATAGATTTGGACGAAACTGCTTTGGGTTTCAATAAACGTCAATTAATTGAATCAGCTGTTGTTAAAGCACTTGTTCCACTCATTGATCCAGAAGTCAAAACCATTGGAAAACAGTTTTAGTCTGTGCTGATACATTTCGTGCTAGTGCATTCGATTAATTGAAACAAAATTCAACTTATGCACATATACCATTCTATGACAGTTATACAAAACACAAGAAGAATCATTATTAGAAGAAATGCTTGAAATTTCAAATGGTATTATTCAACCTGATAACATTATTTATTGACCAAGCTTGTGAATGACAAGCAAAAGTTGATGTTGGTTCAGTAATTGCTACTAAATTTGATGGTCAGGCTCAAGGTGGTGGAGCTCTAAGCGCTGTTGCTGCAACCAAGAGTCCAATTATATTTATTGGTACAGGTGAACATATTGGTGATCTTGAAGTATTTAAAATGGTAGCATTTATCAGTAAATTATTGGGTAGAGGTGATATCACGGATGTATTCGATAAAATCGATGGTCAAACGAAAGTTAATGACAAAATTATTTCAAAATATAAAACATCGCCAATTTACATTACGTGATATGTTAGAACTGTTTGAAAATATCATGAAAATGGGTGCATTAGGACAAATAATGTGCATGATTCCTGGATTTAGCATAGAAGATATATTAAAAATCAACATGGTCGTTATGCTGGAGTAGCTCGTGGTGCTGGTGTTTCAATGCGAGATTTAATAGCACAATACTCGACATATTCAAAAATGATTAAAAAAAAATAGGTGACATGAAAGAACTATTTCCATCAGGTAAGAAGAAGAAAACTATTCTTCCAAGAATTTTACAACAAATGAATGGTACATCTGGTTTATCGTCGTTAATGAGACAATTTCAGCAAGGTGGCGAACCTGGTAAACTGTTTGGTGGTGATCAATAACAGGATTTCGACAATTTATAGATAGCAGTTTCTCATTTTGTTTCGACTATGTGTAAATACACCAGCTAAACATAAACATGTTGTCCTCATCATTTTATTTTTGTTGTTTCTCTTGTACATGCAGACAAAGAAATGGGAGATCTTTTTTTGAGAAGATTCTGATCAAATGCGAGGATTAGACAAATATCTGATCGGTGACATAAATACTAGTTTAAAGCGAAAAAATGACGTTCAGGTCAAAAAATGCTTGAAAATTAAACTTACGATAAACACATTAAACAAATAAGCAGTAACGAAAAGATACCGTTCCCTCGATCACGTCACACCACTATAAAAATGAATTCGCCCGCGGAAAAATGAAAATTCAATAAGAAAAATGCTTTGGATAAATGAAATATCATTTTTCCTATAGAAGGAAAGTGGATTCATATGTAATCGAAATGAACATAAGTGTATTCGGGATAAGAGAAAAATGATTTTGCCCGATACTAAGGATGTTGGGAAAATTTGGAGGTGTGGGTGTCTTCTACTCCATTTATTCCCACCCACACCCTCTTTTGTTTAGTTTCATGTTTTACCATCTAAATTTTAAACAAAAGATATTCCAGCGAAATTTTTATATCGTTATTTCATAAAAAAAAAGCTTTCGGTCAGTTCACTATGAACTCTAAAATCATAGGATTTACTTAATACGAACTCGAAATACTTTAGAAGTCTATATTATTTTAGAAGGACTACAAAATATTTGGCTCATTCTAACAGTCGAATAGTAAGTAGTTCAGTGCAGTTTGTAGAAGAAAAAACGGTCATATCAGGTTGTTTTATGATCTATACAAAAACCATTCACAAGCAATAAGAACAAGACAATAGTTTCACTTAAATATTACCACAAATTTCAAAACAATTTTATTCAAAAACACTAAAAATGTACCACACCCATTAAATATAAATTATTGAAAGAAAAAACAATACAACTTCACAGTCAAATATAATAATTTCGAAGGAAGCTTTTTGCTGTTAAAAACAAATTGGTTATCACATTAGTCATAAATAGATGTTAAGAAAAAAATATGAGAAAACAAAGCAGATTATTACTGTTGCGTAGAAGTATCTGTAGTGAAGAGGTAATATCTGCAGTCTTTAAATTTAAATGCACTTCTTGATTGAACCCTGAGTCAATGATTTATTGCAAATATTACTTTGACTAATAGTCGGTGGTAGATGATTATCATTACTACTCTGTGATTTGCTTTCTTTAAAATAAAACTGATTTATCTTTAAAAATAATATTAACTACTGGCATATGCATAATTAAATCTGGTTTAGAGTAAAGAAATATTGAAAATATAACAAATATTGCGCCAAAAGCAAACAGAACGGTTAATTGAAAATCAAATAAACCCATACTTATAATGCATGATATGATAATAGCTGCTGATGTTGCAAAACCTTTCCATATATTATCAGCATATTTAACAACTAATGCAACAAGAAGACCGCCTGCTGATTGAATTGTAATTGCGATCCATACTAAATCTGTATAGCCAAATAGAAAACCTTTCTTTTTTATTTCTGTTCCATCAGACATATATGCAGTTAGGAAACCAAATAGCATACCGAATATTCCTAATTGAATATTTCGGATCCATACTGATGTATCACTACCTTTGAGAATTTTTTCAAAGTACACACCAGCTAAACCACTTAGTATACCTAAACTCAGTCGTTTTCAAACGTGAAACATGTAATACCATAGAACTTACAAGCGCTAACAACAGAAATAAATCCTAATATAGCATTGACATCTTGTTTTGGTGTTGTTGATGTCATGTTTTCGATTTGCACAAGAGATATACCAAAAAAAAGAAGAAATAATGCCAACCATTGAACAAGACTGAATTGACGATGAAGTAGAAACACGGTAAAGATAGCTGTTGTGAAAATTTTTAATTGAAAACTAACCTGCAAAAAAAAGACAGAACTAAAAAAGTGCTATTGACAAGAACAAGAACTTATTATTGGAGAAGACACGAATTAGATAACAAATAATAGTTTAACTCAACTATTATTTCTCATAATGTTTTTTTTGTAAAATTTTTTACGCAAAAGTAATTCTTATGAAATTTGATATAGGAGAAAAAAACTGTTGTCTACGATGACTAGTCATGCGAATGTTTTCCTATAGGTCCAATATGAACAAAACTAATGAAAATAATGCTTGACAGTAATAACTTTAAATTATTCGCATCAAAGTATCACGTCAACTCAGTGATACAAGCAATCCTCTCTCTCTCTCTCTCTCTCTCTCTCTCTTTCTCTCTTTTTCTATGTGTTGTACATACTTGAAAAGTAGCGGCATCTAAATTCGAAATTGAAACGAAAAGAAGATTATTTTGTAATGTATAAAGTAATGCTGGTATGCCGGTTTTTAATGTATCTTTTGCGTTACATATGACTGCATGATATAATAATTTAAAACTTCCGACAACACTTTTTTGTTCATATATCAATAATAAAATGCTTAAAACTGTTTTTTGTATTTCAGAATTGAGTACAGCTGTTGAATTTATAAAACGTGGTCCTGGTGTTGTACGTACATAACGTAATAGTAATATGCTAGTAACATTTTGTAAAGTTAAAAAGAGTAAACTAAAATGTTTCATATAGGGCGGAGATGAAGATATTGAATTATTTGGCACGGCATTGCGTACTGCAGCTAGAAAGGAGTATTTTAAATGCATAAAATAAAATAATACAGATACAGATATTTTGCATGCTAGGTCAAACGCATTCCTTTCAAACTTTCAAACCATACAATTAACTAGTCATACTTTTATTTTTCTTTGATTGTTTTCTTTTAGATTTCATATCGACTGATATATGTGTTATTGCTTTTCTTTAATAAAATTCTAAACCAATCAAAATAGTAAAAATCGGTTGCTAGTTACTGTTTTTCAATATTCTTAGTTTTTTAATTATTATATAAATTTTTTAACACAAAATAAAAAGATTTATGTAAATCATCATCTCACCTGGATATGAATTTCGCTCGATTACAGTACTCTCAACACTGTTCAACGTTATTGTTATCCTGTCACCCTTAGAAAAAGGAAAAAAACATCAGTTACAATCATCAACAATATCTTTCTTACCTTGTATGTCATAGTAAATGATGCACAATGGAAGTAGGCATACGTTATTATGTGCTCTATCTTAGCAAATTACCTTTTAGTTAGACTCGTATTATTTTCATCTAGAATAATTAATATTAAAAAGCAATCACTGATGATAATCATGTCATTAGGATCACTCATTCTTGCTTATACTTGATAAGATGCAACCAAGCATAAAAAATATTATTGTACATATAAAAACCATCATAGTAAGACAGTATGATAAAACAAAAAAAGTAATTATGAATATAAAATTATCGGATAAAAAATGTTTATTTATTTCGAGACTTTTTTGTTGGCTTATTTATTTCTCGGTTTTTAGCTATCTTAATCATAGCATCTTCTTCAATAGTATTTTCATCTATAATAACACTTGCTTCTTCTTCTTGTTCTTCATCACTTTCTTCGTCCATAAGTCCTTTGGATTTTTTTAATTTTTTGATATCAACAATTGCATATGGTGTACGATGATTCGTTTTATTATAAGTTCTTGTCAATAAAGATTTTGTTTGTGTATCAAGTTGTTCATATTGATTTCGGCCTGTTTTACCCCATGTATTTAATTCAATAATTGTTTGAAAATCATCCCGATTCAGGTAATAATCATCAAGTAAAGAAATGCATTGTTCGACATTTTTATCTTGTGACGCCATTTTCAATGGTGTTACAAGTGCTTGATTTAAATAAGTTAAATAATCAAGATTAAATTCTTGTTTATTGATGGATGCAACCTTTAAACAAATATGTTTCTCAATTTCATTCAATACTCGTGCGTTTTTATTTGCACGTGAACGTTGACCGAAGTAAGATGAAAAATTAGCCATGCCTCGAAGATGACCACGGACATACGAACATGGTGCCACAGTTGAAAAAATGCTCTTTTGAAAACAAAAAAAACCGAAGGATATGAAAGTATATGTTTGAAAAGAAAAACAACGTCATTTTTACTTGATAAGGCAAAAGAGACCAACTATCATTTTTACTAAATATCATTTGTGAACATACATCTCCTAAAGCGATACTATCAGCAGCTTTTGATATTAAATTTAAATGTTCGAGATTTGTTAATGCTCGTTTTTGATTATTGGAAGTTGACAGATGAGGTTGACATTGTAAATAATTTTCTTGAATTAACAGTGGCATTAATCGATAATCATAGAAGAAAATATCGCTTTTATCTGATAAAGATTTTTCACGTAATTCATCGGAGAATGACAATCGACATAATTCAAATGGATTTGTATTAGTTGTTTTTTCAATCATTTTTGCAGCTAGTTTATTTGCATTTGTAGTTCCGTGTGTACTCCAAAGATTTAATGAATGTATTGTTTGACGAATATCTTGATTACATGATTGTATGATTTCATCTAAAACATCTTGTTTTATATTTTCAATATTTTCTCGATGCAGAATTGTTAGCATTCCAGCACGAATTTGTAGAATTGTTGGACGATAAAAACGTAAATCATAACAATAACTAGCTAATGACCGGATTTTTTTATGTTGCCGATCATTACATATGCATATAATTGGTATACGTGATCGTTTTATTAATGATATTAATTCTTGTACACCACCTCGATCTTCATTGCCAGCAACACCATCAACTTCGTCCATGATTAAAACATATTTAGATATTGTAGAAGATTTATTTGCTAAATTGACAACACTATATGTATCGCTCGATAGATTAGTCATTGATTTTTTCGATCGTTGATCTGATGCATTTTTTTCAATATATTCATAATTCAAATGTTGACAAACTAATTGAGCAGCTGTTGTTTTACCAATGCCAGGTGGACCACTCAGAAGAGCAGCTTTAAACATAGCTGGATTTTCATTACGATTAAAACCAAATGATGATTTTGCTTTAACTTTTTCATCACTAACTCCATGGTGTTGATACCAATCACGTAACCATACAATGAGTTTTTGTACACAAGATTTTTCACCTTGTTGTCCTATAAGATTTTTTATTGTTTGTGGCTTGTATTTATCAGCCCCTAAAATATTCAAGAATAATAATGCTGCTGTTATCTTTACAATAGATTTTTACATAATAAATTTGATTCATCATCAGATTTTTTTTGTATTTTCATAGGGCTTGGATCAGTCGATTTGCTGACGGTAGAAGATGATTTTCGCTTCAACTGCATCGAAGATGATTCTGCTGTTGTAGATACTTTCTTTTTAGGTGTACCTTCATCACCTGGACGTGTTTGAATCAATTCAAGAAGATCATCTTCTGAAATAACTGCAATTTTCGTTTCTCGAGCTTTATTCAGTTTTCCTTCGCTCGACTCACGACCAGCAATAAGATAATTTGTCTTTCCACTGAGTGCTACTGTTACACGACCACCATACTTTTCTATTAAAATTTTACATTCATCACGTTCTAATGATTCAAGTACACCTAAAATTAGATCTAGCTACTTATTTTTCGTTGTTTCTCAAAAGTTGTTTTTACCAGAAATAACAAATGTTAAATTTTTCAAACAATTTTTTTCTCCATCTGGTATTACTTTTGAACCAGGTGCAACAGGTCCACCTCGATTGATGAACGATTTATAATTTTCAAGATGTTTTTTCTTTTCTATTGGATCTGTTTCTTTGGTTTTCATCTTTTTCGGTGGTGTTGTATTAATATTAGTTTTTGTCTGTGAAACAATTTTTTCCTTTGAGATTTTAGTTGATAGTTTTTGTTCAAGTTTTGCTGTAGATGTAATTTCTTCACGATCAGCTGAGTCGTCTCGTGTACGCTACAACCAAAAATTATTAATGTTTCCTACATAGAAATCGATATCCATTACTTTTTTGTTTGGTGTGGAAACTTTTTTGAAGAAATTACGAATATCAGACATTGATTATTTCAACTAGTGACTATAATATGTGCCGTGAACATAAATCATATCTACTAGATATTATATCAACACGGATAAATGCGTTGTCGTAACAATCAATGGAAATATACAGAGGCAAATGCAAGATTAACATGAATCAAAAACAACCAATCAACATCGACCTGTTGTAAGAGTGAAGATTTATTAAATTAGAAATTAGAAAAGAACAATTTCATTTCTAAAAAATGGTTATTCCACAGTCTCAAACAGCATCGAATGAATCAAGATTAGAATTAGATAAGAATAAAAAAAATTACATGTAAGAAGGAACAACAACACATCATTATAGAAATTCTATTTTTCATTGATATTCAATTTTAGTAATGCATTAACTTTATCAAAACGATTATCTGATCGTTATTCTGGTCATCAAGCATTAAAAAATATATTCCATCCTGAAACATGCCGTTTACGTGATAAGTAAGATGAAATTTTTCCAAATTGAAAAAATTAAAAACCATATCTATTACAGATTTAAACAAATGTGTGAAACACTCTTATTCGACGATTCAATTGATTATGGATTAAAAATTATCGATTTACTTTGGCGAAAAGCTGCTTATGAACCCATACAAATATTTAAACGATATCGACAAGACTATGATGAATCAACAATAGTAGATGTTCAAATATCGTATCGTATGCATTTATTATCTGTATTTGGTTTCTATTCAAATCTATTAATTAAATTCGTATCAATGATAAAACCATATCGAAATATGAGTCATTTTTTTGATTTCATTCAATTATTTAATGAAAACAAATGTATGTATGAATAATTTCTTTAATAGGATTAAATATATACATTTTGTATTAGTGTAGCTGTTAATATAACAACAACAAAAATTGACAATTTAATTGAATCATTATTAAAACTTCTTCATAAATGTTTAGTTTGTTTGGGTGATATTAGTAGATATTTAAGCGAATATGATGGATGCATTCAAACAGCAGAAAAATATTATACTATGGCCGTTCTTCTTGATCCAGAGATTGGTTTGTAATAATTATATGATAATAATGATTTATTTGTTTTTATTTATTTAGGAATGCCTTTGAATCAATTGGGAACTTTATGTGGCCGATCAAATAGTAGTTCCGATGCAGCATTTTTCTATTTACTTTGCTTGAGTGCAGTACATCCATTTGAGGGTGCTAAAGACAATTTACAAATGCTTTTTGAACGAAATGAAAAACGATTTCTGGAATTAACTAAACAACAAACAAAAAACCGAAATGATAAAACAAGGTTTGTTGAGATCACAATTACACGTTCTTAAAATGAGTATTCTTAATTGAGATAGTTAAATTGATAGTTTGTTTTTTGTGGAATTTTTCTCGAAGTTTATCTTCAACTGCATTGAAGTCTATATCAGCTAATCGATGCATAGGACTAAAAAAGTGACCTCTTCAATGAGAACAAATCATGTAAGTCATAACCGGCAAAAACTGTACATAATGTAAAAATATATTACTTTTGAAAAAAACTGGAGAATATCATTTTTTACGCGGAACCAGAAGTTTCTTTGTCGATGAAACATAATAAAATCTACTTGCAAGCAAAGACCGTAAGATGAATACTTTATTTTTGAGTTTCTACAAAAGTCGATTTAAACCAATTGAAGTTTAAATATGAGATTGTTTTCTTTTTAGTAATCGTGAAATTCGTCGTTTTCTTGTCGAATTTTTACATGTCGCTCATCAATTACTCGAATCTAATAATATGTAAGTTAAAAATAAATATTAGAAATAATCGATGTAGCACTATCGAGCGTTTATTTAGTGGTCAAATTCAAGAATCCGGTCAACAAACATTAAATGATTTCAATGCTTGTATGTTTTATCAAAATGATTCTATTCTGTCCGATGATCTTGTCTTTAAACTATTGTCTATATCAATGATGCTTGTCGATCGTATCCTACGTACACGTAGTCGAACAGTAAAACGTAAATATTTAGTTGTGCCGCTAGTTTTTTTTTATATGTTTAATTTTTTTCATATTTAGAGACTATACTTTTTGCTGGTATAGCATTTGCTGTTGCTCTATTTTCACATGTAGTTAATCATACAATAATACGTTTACAAAATGCTTTCTATCAATTACATGATGCACGAACAAAAACGAATGAAAATGATTCCGGAGAAGAAGAGGAACGTCGACAGGTAACAACAACAATGAAGAGAAGTTGAAGTTTTCAAATAAAAGTTATTTTCTTAATTCTAAAGGCTGAAGCCAAAGAAAAACGACGACGAATGAAGATAATGATGTCTCGACGTCGTCGACGAAGTGCTTCTTCATCTGATCATAAAAGTGACGATAGTGAAGGTTCATTATCGAACGAACGAGATCAACGACGAGATGATTCATCGGATGAAGATCGATCAGAAGATGAAATACCAGATTATCTTTCAGGAGATTCATCAGATGAAAACGAACAAATAAAACCAACTATTCGAGATGAAAAAGATAAAGAAGCCGAAGGTTAATACATCGTAACGAATTTATTTCTAATAATTTTTCTATTGTATAGAATTAGCAATTAAAGTAGCACTTGAAGAGTTTATGGAAAAAATCAAACAAAGTGGTGCTGTTTTTCATAATAATGAATCACAACCATCACAAGCGTCACTTTTTTCATTTACGGATCTATCAACACATTTGTTTGCTGCATTTGCGTCTCATGATTGCCCATCACCACTTTTTCTCGATCAAACATCAGCAGATGATGATCCATATTCTATGTCAACATATAATTATGACCAAACATTTAAATCTATTCTTATTGGAAATAAACAAATTAATGTACCACCAGGTAAATAGTTGGCATTGTCTTTTTTTTCCAGTTTGATGAAGAATCTGTTCTCTATAGGATTCGAACATAATAGTGAAGCTTTGGCAGCTGCAGAAATCGAGCAAAAACTTGCTGAATTCGAACTTGAACCGATTATGGAAAATACAACCAATGAAAAACAAGAAGATATTGATAATGATCAGTAAGAAAATACTCGAAGAATTACATTAAGACTGACACAATATCTCCTAAAAGTATATAGAATCACAAAAAATAGTATTGTTTACATAAGTTGGTTATATATTTTATAAATCACACACTTGATGCGCTTTGCATTAGTTTTAATCCGATTGAAAATCATATCGGAGCTCAATAATTTAAATCTAAATGAATTTTAAAGACAAGCTCTTATTTATACGATTTATTTAGTACATGAGTAAAAAAACATGGAATATTTCCCAAGAATAATATCCTAACATCTATGGACTGCCTTCATCATGATCTAAATTTGTTAGAATTAACACATAGATCATATAAGAAGCAGTTCACAGCAGTAGCAGATTGATTCTGTAAAGTGAATATCGAGATGACGATTCTTATCCGTATTTCATTAGAAAATCTTTAATTATTGATGACAGTATTAAAAAAACAGTTAATGATTATTGGTATGATATTGTTCAGAAATATTTGCTCTTTCCTGTAGTGTATTTTTCATAGATGTAAAAGTATTCAATGTGCTACAAATTCTTGTAATCAGTCAGTAAATAAAGCCCTGTAAAGAGATTCTTCGGATAATTGATTGAACATAATAAATTAATATTATTCGTTTTCCTTTGTAGAAATACTCTTCATCATGGTACAAAATTAATAATTGAATTATTGGAAAATGAATATCTTCTCTCTGCCATAAAAAGTTTTTGTGATTGGCTTGCTGGCAATAAACGACTTCTTCAAATGCTGTTACCGGTATTTCTATATGGAATTTCACTATTAAGATTTCTAAATTTATTTTTCTACCACTAAAATAGATATCACCGGGTCTATGGTCAAAATTAGCTTTATTGTTAAATTTTCTACCGCATGAACGAGACATTCTAAAAAGTGGTATGTTGAAAGTTGTTGGTTTAATTTTCATGTTATTTTTTTACTATTGATTTAGGTTTAATTCCTTCGACTTCATCAATTTATCCTCTATTAAGCAAGTTTGTTGAGACCAAAGTGTTTGTCTTTCCATCGCCAATGCTTGATGAAGATATTCGATTACGTGCATTCCAGTCTTTAAAAGTTGATCGAAATTATATAAAATTAAATTTAAATCAATTATCGTCATTAAATAAACTTGAATCTGTAAGATAGAAAATAAATAAAATTGAAAAAGGAAAAAAATAAACTATTATGAATTTTGTTGTAGACAGTAATTCGTATTTGTTCACTACGTCGTTTTGGTTATTATGCAACATCGATTATACCGAATTCTCAGTTTATTTATGATAATGAGAAATTATCTTTCATTGCTACAAATCCATTTGAACAATCGACTGTGACCACAGATGATTCATCAAATAAACAAACAGATACGACTGTTGATGAAGAACGTAAATCTCGTTTGATGCGTGATATGGCTGCGCTACGTTTACAAGCAGAAATCAGTCAATTAGAAAATTGTTTAAAGAACGAAGAATTTTCATTACCACCATATCTTGTTATTGATTCATCTGTACTATGTACAAATCTTAATTTAGTACAAAAATTTGTCCAGTCACAACGTTTTATTGTTGTTATTCCACTTGTTGGTTCGTATTTTTTGTTTTTGATGAAGATTTTCAAAAATATTCAGTATCTTTAAGTGATTGATATTCTTGATGAACTAAAAAAAGAGCAACGTGAAGCTCGTGACGCTATTCGATGGCTTGAAAATCAATTTCGTCTTGGAAATAGGTAAGTTATAAATTTCGCAACTCTATTAAATCTAAATTACCGGTTTCTGGGTTTCTTCTTGAGAGTAAAAGGAAACTATTTTTACGATATCAAGGATGATATTTATTAATTAGATATGTGTAAGATCATCGAGTTTTTTCATGCTCAACTACAGGGAAACCTTGTGTAGACCTTATTTTCGTCAAATCTATTCAATTTTTTGATACGTTGAGACCAGCTGTGAACGATAGTCGACATATTTAATAAGCTAATTAATATTAAATTGAAAAAGTCGAACCACAGAAAGGAAAACTAAGGTGCCAATAAAAAGTCTAGCTACTTATTAAATTATCCTTGAAAAAAAACAATGCTTTGGACGAAATTTTTCTTTTCTTTTTCTTTAGATTTATTCGTACACAAGCTGTACATGAACGATTATCAAATCAAAATAAAAAAAAGAACAATAAAAATAAAGATTTTTTTCGTTTTCAAGAAATGATAGATTGCTGTCTTTATTTTACACAACAAAGTAATCTCGATAAGCAAACAACAAGCAATTCAATGTCAACGGTTAATTTGCTTTTATCAAGGCCATTAACAAATAAAGAACAACAAACCATTGAAAAAGAGGGTAAACCTATCTTGTTTTTTTTATTTCTAGAGGATAAATCAAAGGATAAATATTGAACGTTTTTTTTTCTTCATTTTTTCATAGGAGTGATTGTACAACATATTGATGATTTTCATCGTCGTTGGAAACAATTAACACCAGAAAAATAATTCATAAACTGAAAAATGCTTTTTGTTGAATATATAAATTCGAAAAAAAAATTTTGTTTTAGAATAAACTCTTTAATATTGTTTATCCAGATACTGACGTATTTATCTAAAGAAAAACAAAGATCAATATATTTTTAATGGCTTATATCTGATATTTAATTTCAATTCCAATAGTAGATTGAGTAGGTAATGAATTTCTCGATCCAAATGAATATCATAGATGAGCTTCTTTCGAACGAAGAACTTCTAAAGGTTAATTTATTTAATTGGCAATAAAAAAATCAGAGCGTTGATGCTATAGTATCGCTAATTCTAATTAGAACTTTTTAAATACAAGAGTATTTTTGTTCGTAAAAACAATTTATGTCATCATCAATGAAATGCAGAGCATTCATAATTGGCCCTAATAAGTATTTACGTAATACTATGTGTATAATCAGCATATAAGAGCCTAGTTGGTACCAAGTCTTCTTATGTATAGGTTGGTTCTAACAATATAGAGACATAATAAAAAGTAGCAGAAACAAAAAGTGATTTCATAGGTACATTGAAATATTTTCACTTTATGTTGTCAAAGAATACTAGATCTGCCGTATTTTTGTACTGTGATAGAATGATTTAGGTAAATATTTATCGAAATAGAATAGAAGCAAATAATTTAATAGTAATCAGCATGCTGTAATCAAAGAATTTAATTTCTACCAGATAAATCTGAAATTCATACATTTTTATTGAGTAAATGAAGTGAAAAAATATCGTTCCAACAGAATGATCAACTTTGCCTTCAACTAGCAAGATTCGGTATCGGATTTGATGGCAGAAAATGTTATTGGCATATTTTCGGTCAAAACTGAAATCTTTCGCACGGATATCATTATTCTTGACATGGAAACCGCACCCATTTCGACAAGTCTCTATCGTAGTTTATATTTTTTGCATGAATATTTCAACAACAAAAACATAAAGTATAGTGTTACAATCTTTTCAAGGAGAAAGCAATGAAAAAAAAATATGTTGTCGAATAATGGTTCATTTCATATTGTCAGTTGATCGGCATTGTCGAAAACATGATATACAACATTGAATACAGGCGAAAATAATTGTTATAATAAGTAATATGAATGTAGCTTTATACAAAACCGGTTGACAATAATTAGGTTTTAATAGATCTTGAAATTGTACCTTATTACGAAGGCTAAATACCCATGCGCAACCGAAAATGAACCAAATAAAAAGGAATATTGAAATAATAAAAGCTGCCAGTACATTAAAGGATACACAACAATTAGCTAGTACTGTTAATGCTGTTGAACCCGGGACAAAACAGATAAATGTACTAAAATGAAATATTGAAACTAAAGAAAGAATGTTTAATGAAATTTTAATTTACATAGCGATAAGTAGTGAAAGACCAACTAATGCTAAACCACAGATGCCAGCTACGATCATATAAGTTGGAATCTGTTGATTAATCGGACATTGTCCTATGTAATTTAAACCAATACCTAGTTGAATTATTGGAATGGTAGATGCAAGTAAAGTCGAACTAGAAAATATTGATAGTCTTGTTTTGTTAAACTTTTTATCAAATAAAAACCAAAAATTACACAAGAAAATACGTTGTGCCAAATGTTCGACCAACGTCAGTGACTGATACATAAGGTCTTGGAGCTGCTGTCGATGTCAATCGAGCAGTCTCGTTCGTTTCGTCTTTTTGTATTGGATTCATTTGACGTGAATTGTAAAAAATGAGAAAAAGGGCTATGATTAATGTATTAAATACCAGTTCTTATTTCTCTTGCTCTGTCCTTTAGGCAATTCTTTGTCTATTTATACGCTTTCCACTTGATTTTATGTATTTCAACGGGCTTCAAATATATTGCATCGCTTTTGATTTTTTTTTCGCTCGCATACTCGTACGAATCATTCATGTTGCTATTCTAAAGCTTTTAATCACAATAGACCACGATTGTAAAGCGTCCATTCAAATGATTAAATGTAACATAAATTATTGGCATCCATAGTTCTTGACGAGAATATAATAACCCAGGTCGAGGTTTTACAGAGTCCATATATGATCGTAATGCTGAGACATGTATTTCGCCGTATTTCTCCGTATACGGTTGTTTACGACCGTGTCTGTTCGGCTTGGGAAGCGATGGAATCAGATTATACTCGCAATAAAGTACTACAAACATTTTTCAGATATCATAGTTTTTAAACGGGTTGTGCTTCATATTTAACTAAAACAAACATCTGAATGAGCAACTGAATGAAATTGTTTTGTATTAATGTTACAGTTTATTTCGTTTGCTACTTGTTATATATTTGATTCATTCAATAAAGAAGGAAAAAAACCGTTTTAATAAGAAACATTCAGAAATAAATTATCAATCATTTACAACTATGTATCGTGCTAAAATGATAAACCCACAGACGAACATCTATCATACATCAAAGCGAGTAGGACACCAAGTTGTCATGTGTAATCAAGCCGATGTAATTTCAAAACGTTTCTGTTTAAATTATTTATTCTATTGGCTTTTTCTCATATGGTATACTGTCAGATCCAGATGACTAAGACTTTTATGAGCAGATTCGAACGTCACTTATGCACTTCATCTATAGCGTTTTCCCTTCGACTTTTATCTATAATTCAGGTACCAAAAAAAGCTAAATTTAATTTGCAATTGAATGGTCTAGCTCTTTTTTCCCCGGAGATACCTGTAAACTTGATTTTTGGGCGGAAAAATTTCATTTGTGTCGTCCTGTATAATTTTCACAATCGTTGTGGTCAGTTTTGAACAAAAGGACAAAGTTATGGTGAAATTGTAGTCAGTTTATCCCGTTGTATTCTAATCTATTTTTTTCAATATTTATTTATTAAAACTGATTCGACTATCTTGGTCAATTTATTTCAGATTTTCACCAGAAATATTACAATAGTAAATTATTTGCTTTCATATTTGTCAAATCAGATCAACTTCCAGATTTAATTGAATTTGGCGATTATTTAACAGTTACTATTGTTTCATTGGCCAATGTAAAAATCCTACAAGGATCCAGGTAAATTCATAAACATTGTTTTGATGAATAATTTTTCTGATAGAAACTGCACTGAAAACAAAAAAGGTACCGTATCGAACTTGAAAAGGTTCCGAATTTTGAAACGAATTCTAAGCCTTTTTAAGTATCGTACGAAACTGGTTTAGTATGAAAATTATTCCAATAGACAAACTTAAAATTTGATTTTGCAGACTAAGTTTCGCAATACCAATTTAATAATAGAGCTGTCATCAAACCGGCGTACTAAGTCGCCGGAAAATATGAAATTCAAATCTGTTTTGCCTTTTACATTATACTGAAGTAGGATAGGAGTTTGGTTGAGAGCAGCACTATTGACCCAAGTTATCCTTTTCGTGCGTCAGAAATCTTTATGTCGATCATCAAACTCCAAAAATTCATATTATCAAATATATTCCTTACACAGAAAAGGAATGAACGGGATCAATAATGCTGTTCTTTATTAGTTTACCACTCTACTTCAAGATAATATAAACAGATCAACTCATCTTGAATTTCATATTTTCCGATGGTCAGATAGGCCTTTCTGATGGTAGTTCTGCTTTACAGAACTCGATACACAAAGTTAAAACGTCAGAGTTGCATGAGTATCATCGCAAACTCTTCCTATTATTTCAAATTCACTCAAATTAAGGTCGACTCTCCCAGAATTACCGTTCGGAACTGGTTCAAAATGCTCTTTCTAGTTGCCTAATCTTAGCTTCAGATATTAAGACTCTACGGAAGGTACGATGAGACGTTCAAATTCAAAATGTAATAGGAGGATACCAAACCAACAACCTTACTTCATTGGCTTTACATAAGACACAAATAGAAAATATTTCAATGAATTAGCCAGACTTGCCGACTATTAAAAACACTAGACCATAACCAGATTATTGACTTGAATAATCCGAACCGAGCCAAAGTTTAAATATGACATCCATATCGATATCAATACTTCGGTTTAATAATCATGAAATAGAAAAAAATGATCGTAGTTTTCGTGTTGAAATTATTTGCCAAATTGTTTAGTTAGGCAATCTGAATGAAAGAAACATATGTAAAGGCTAGCTACAAGTAAATATTTCCAATTAATAATCTACAACAATGAAAAAGCGCCTATACTGTTCAACGTAGAATGACTTGAAATACCATTCGGTTGCATAGTAATTTATGAGAAGAAAAGAATTTTCGCAGTTGAATTTAGCTTGAAGTGAAAGTTTATATATAACACGCTACAAGAAAAAAAAATAGATTTTTTTACAGCAGCTAAGTTTATTTAATTATTTCCTTTATTTATTTATAACCATAAGGTTCGTCGACGTTTCGATATATCTAATATCATTATCAAGACAGGTGGAATTACATTTTTCTGAGAAAAAGAGAAGTATTTATATGTGTTACATGAGTCATTAGTAAGAAAGATATTGGTTTTCCATTTCATTCAATTGAAAGTAAGATAACCACCACTACCAACAATTAAGATAGTTAAATATGCGCATATTTAACTATTTGCCCGGGGTCCGTGGTTTAATAATTGTCCCAAGTTTAATTTTGACAGTAGGTTTAGATATTTGTAAACCTTCAGGATATACAACTAAAGGAACAGAACACATAGTTCGGTTCAAAATTGTTTTTTTGTGAAGAATTTGTAAGGATTCGCGAACCAGTAAACGATATTTTTTGCAATCTTTTGAGATGATCTTCCAATCATTCCAATTGATTGTGTGGTTCATATTCATTTGATGTTTATAAAGAGCTGATTTCATCAATTTTTCATCATTTTTCTCCTGAGATTTAGCAATACATTCATTGTCATCTTGACAATAATTAACGTTCGGTTTTGATCGAAGACGATCAGATCGTCTTAATGATTGAATATTTAAGTCTGGTGTAGCTATTTGAGGGGTAGAGGGTGCCTTTGGTTGTTGTGGTGCGCCGTGCTCCTGGTGTCGTCTCGATGCCTGTCTAATAGTTTTTCAAATATATCCTACGTCACAATCTGAACATGATATACTGTAAACTATATTAGATTGGGCATTTTTATTAATTTTATCTTTTTGTGGAAAGAACGTTGTTATTGCTGGTGGAGGTCTAGGAATAGGTTGTATATGAAGGTCTGGCCTAATATATTTAGCTAGATCAATAATTTTTTTACCCAACATTTTTGTTTCTATACCAATAAATGGTAAATCTATAAAGACTTGTTCTTTCTTCATCTCTTTGTTATCTAATTCATCCGGTTTAGTTAATGTTTCGTTTGATATTTTATTTAACCCTTCAAAGTGTCTATTGAGAGTTTTCTTAATTTGATTTTGAACGAATTTTAGGGTGTGTGTGGGTGTGGGTGTGGGCTGGTCAAAGATGAGAAAGACCCACACCCACACCCACACCCACACCCCAGTGTAAGATTATTCCCTTGGCCTTGTCCTCCAGCAACCACAATACCTTCTTTTGCAGCTTTATTCCATTTCATTACACGATGATTCCAGAAGTCTGATACGTACACTGAATGATCTCGATCGACAAAGAGATATGTCGGCACGTTGAGTTGATTGAGCTCATCACCTTTGTCATTACCACCAGCTACAAGAGTGCCATTTTTCTCACCCTATTGATATCGCCTTACTTCATGTTTTCTATCGTCAGAAATGTAGAGATATCTCTGCTCATCCATAGTCAATCCATAACAATTGATCTTGTCGATGAGTATTTCACCTTGTGTTGTGCCACTACGAAGAGACCATCGTACAACTCGTTGATTCCCATAATCACAAATAATGAGACTATCCGTCTCTTTGTCAATTAATACATCAGATGGATTATTCAATTGATGCAATCTATTTCCTTGGGCATTGCCACCAGCAACAACTTGTCCATTCGTTGTATCATCATTCTTCCATTGCATGATACGATGATTCCCGCTGTCAGCAATAACCACTGTTTGATCATCATCAACAAAGAGGCCACAAGGCCAGTAGAGTTGATTAGTGGCACCCCCATCCTCGTTACCTCCAGCAACAGTCACTCCGCTCTGTTTCCATTTAGCATTAGCAGGAATGTTAACTAGAAGAGAAAACAAAAGGATGAAAGGAAATCTCTCTCGTTCTATCGCGTTGAAGTGATAGTATTATTAGAAAAGAACTACTCTTTCTCGCTGTCTCTCTCGAGTATAGCTAGTATATGAAATAGTTTCGAAAGTATCGAGCAAAATTCTTCGAATAGATCATTCTTTTGAAAGAAAATGCTGTTATGATGATGATAAGTCTATAATGAGAAGAGCTGTTTGTCAAAGATTCAAAGAATTACACAAAGACTTGAAGGAGACAAATGAAAAAGTTATATTACGAAACTTGTCGATAGGCTTGCATTTTACTTATCTCAGGTGAGTAAAAAAGTAATGATGAGGATAAATTACATGACTCGAGTCTAAACTTTAGATCAATACGTCCATAACTCTATGATTATGTCTAGTTCGATTGTGTATATATCATGAGATGCCTAGTTCGAATTCGAATATAAATCGATACCTCAATAACTATTCACAATTCGAAAATAAACGCAAAAAAATCGCGACCATTTGAAAATCATCCCAAAGCAAAAGATAAAGATCGTCAAAGTGGCAGCCCATTTATAATTTAGGAATAGATTTAGATTTCCTTTTTGTAGGGTTTGGTGGGAGGGTGTCTGTGTGTGCCAGAAAAGGCGGACATACACTGTTCTAAACACAAACACAACATAGCAACTGTGGGTGTGGAGAAAGGCGGACATACATGGGAGCTATATGCAAGTTCGAATTCGAATTCGAATTATAAATTTCATGATTTATAAAAAAAAGAAATCTTCTGCCGGGGTTGCTTGAAAACATGAAAGTGGTTTTTTTTGCATTTATATTCGAAGTCGAATTAGGCAGCTACTCGTATATATCCATCTACACCCATACCCTCAGAAACAACTTAAATACTTATTTTTCTAAATTCGAATTTAGTAATATTTTCAAGGGGGAACAAACTGATTTCGTGATTTCATGATTTCATATGGAGTTTTTGATTTCAGTTGATTTCAAGCGATTTCAAGTGATCTCAGTGATTTCAAACGATTTCAAACGATTTCAAATGACTTCAAATGATTGCAAGTGATTTCGAGTGATTTCAAGTTGATTTCGACTTCCGAAATCAGTTTGTTCCCCCTTGGTTACAACACAAAAATCAATTATAAGAACTTGATTCAGTAGAAAATTTATTATCATTTCGAATTACAAAACAAAAACATTGCGTGAAGCTTGAACTACATGAGTATAGTTTGAATTTTTGTGCTGTACAATCATATTTTGAGAAAAACGATAAATAAGTTAAGAAATACTTTATTCCTGGTAATCCAGAAAATAGAAACATAAGAGAACAATATAGGTTCATATAGCATATTTCAAGTAGAAGTTCTATAATACGCAACAGGCCCTGTTTAATTCCGAAGTTATTGGTTTCTTTTAACAACGATGAATAAGCGCTTGATGCCAATTACTCATAATGAAACTCTCCAAGCAGACAAAATTTTTCAGAAACGCGTTCAAACACACAAGAAAGGCAAAGAATAGTTGTTTTTCGCTTACAATCAGGAACCCCAATTGTCATCCAAACAAGCCCGATTTTTCTGGACGTTTAAACAGGTTTTTGAAAACTTTTGTCTGCTTGCGCAGTCTTATATTATAAGTCACAATTTTTTTTCTTCCAAATAGCACTTATGAATTGAATAAGGAGTGCAGCATTCATGAAATAGATATGATGGGCATAAAAAAGGCTGCAATGGATATGAAGTACTCCTATCGTCAACGACTTTACTAAAAACACCATTTTCTAATTTAGGGGAGCGTTTTGAGTGAAAACCTCTTCTTTACTGTAACATTCATATGTATTTCATCTAATGAAAGCGCTGTATTCAACTTTAATTAAGAAAGAGTAGATGAATTGGTTCAAATTCACCATTCGTATAACAGTATGAGATAGGTAGTGTGTTGTGATCACATACTATGCTTGTCAATGAAAATTCATTCGAAAAAAGGGCATCCCAGGTCGAGCAATCCGACAGTAGGCACCTATCGGAACCCATCCGATCCGACTGGAATCCAATAGGATTTTATCGGGTCCTGTCAGATCTTACAGAATTATCGTTGGATTCCGGGTCGAGGAATTGGTGTCGGATTCCTATAAATTCCAAGAAAAAAAACGTTGTATGTCATCGGAAGTTCATAGGATTCTGACACTGAGGATCCAAAATCGATTCCTCGACCCGGAATCCAATAGAATTGTATCGGATTGTTGGATATTTCCAGGTTCCTATCAGATCCGATGTCGGATCAGTCGACCAGAGATATCTAGGAAATTTAAATATTAAATGAATTTAAATTTCTCGTGGCATTGTTTATTTCGTATTCGATGCAAAAATAATAATTATATTGGGATTATGGTTCGAAATTTGAAAGTGGCAAAAATCAGTTAAAACTAGATGGTATCCGAGTTTCATTCGAATACGAAATGCATTGCGAAGCCTGCATTCTGATTTCTTCGAGAATAGGTGAAATGTCAGGATCGCTCTACACTGACAACACTACAAAGTTACCAAAAAAAGTTTAGGTATTCTATTGGGCGCATTGCTATCAACCTTGTCAATGGCAGATTTTTCTGAATTTCAACTTTCTAGTTATTGATAGGAATGAGTATCAGCGTTTTACCGATCAATTTATTGAATTTTCAAATAACCATAAAGCGGTTATCGTAAAAATTCATCACTAAGAGAACTTTATCCATTCGTATCCATATGTACGAAGAGGATTATTTCGATATAGCGCTTATTTACCTATTTGACTTCTTATGGATAATTGAGTAGATCCAGAGGCTGTGAAAAAAGTAAAATTATATTGATGGATGCCACTATTGTTCGTATGCCTTGTTTGGAAAATGATAGAAAAGCAATCGTCAAGTCTTGAAGCACTAGTAGTTTTTTTATTTGAATATTTTTTTATCTGAGTTCGAAAAAGTACTTTTTAATTTTCCCTTATGATGATTATCGAATCAGTTATGACGAATTGTCAAGCGTAAATGCAGGAACGAAAATGAAGAATTATTTGCTAGAAAAGATTTTACACGAGGAAAGTACAATGAAAGACGACTGATCGATATTACAATAGATTACAAAGTCTTTTTGTTGCAAGAACTGATATTGTTGTGAAGTTGACTCTTTTCTATGCGTACACATTTTCAAATGTTCATTTAAGTACAGCACATCAAAATTTCCAATAATTTTCCATTAGTCATAATAAACTCATAACCGCGAGAACGCTGTTACATTTATCAGCTTATTCTTAAAAAAAGGATATCGATTAAATTTTTAAACATATCTATGGGTCATAACCCATAAACAGTTGTTAAAGCACTTACTAGTCAATAACTTTTTCGGGTTACGTGATTTTTACCATCAAGAATCTTGAAAATGAAAAATTTAATGATGAATTCCACGTTTTTTAGATAAGATTTTTCAATTGTATCATTGGAAGATTTGAAATAAGGTGGTAGGAGATCTATCTCAATAGTTCCATTAGAATTCGAGCGAGTATTTTTTAATACTGCATCCTCAATATCAATGACTCATGAATTATTGATGATAACATATGTATGTGTCGAGAGAACAAAAGAGGTAAACATCGAGTTCAAGAAAAATAATAGAAAACGACTGAGAACGAGTAATGAACTTTAAGATTTACTCGAAATTCTTAGTCCCCCATCACTTTCATTCTTCATAGAATTAGGTTTTTTTGGTATCTGCAAGAATTATAAACAATCTTCTTAACTTATCAATTAACGAAAATTTCGAGTAAACTCAAAGCAGTCATATTCAAATACATGACTAAGAAAACTCTATTCGTGTCTATAAAGTGTTTTATACCTGTTCTACATATTCATATGTAGAAAATGGCCCATAAATTTTTCGTTTTATTATTTCGAATTTGAAAAAAAAAATAAATTCTTATGAAATCCGTGATTTTGGAACGATTTTTCTCAAAGAACGGAGCTTAGTAGTAAACATTGTAAAAGAGATATCACACATTCGATTTCGTTAATGTAAGATCACGTTTGATTGAATGTTTTCTGATTTACAATAGCTAAGATCATGAGGTAACAAAAAACATGCGTATTTTATTTTCAAGTAAAAGAAAACTCGCGAAGAACTACAATAATGTCGTGCTTAGCACCGCATTAATAAGTTTATACGTTGTTTCATGTTTTTTTTTCTTATGCTGAAAACCACATCACTCATGATAAAAGAGAGCTGATTTTATCTATGTAGATTTAGCTACCTGTGCAGAGTCAAATTTCATTAAAAGTAATTATATAAATCTGATTAGAAATATTTAAATTGAGTAAGTCAAAAAAGAATTAATCAAAGCTTACCTAGTTGCTGAGTACGGGTTGCAGTTGTAGTTGGAGCTACTGTTGTAGTTGTGATGTTCATCACTATTGATAATGGTAGAAAATTCATTCATAAAGGTCATTTAGTTCTATGTCTAACATAGAAAATGATATAAAAATTTATTGCTGTTAAGACTTTACAGTAGTAACCTAAGTAGGTGAACCCTTGATTACTGAAACTAGTTCAAGCTCTACTTTGCTATGCAAAAAATAAAAATGGATGGCGAGCGCATATGTTTGTAGATGATGCTGTATGGCTGTTCTTTAATGAGCATGCATACAGAAAACTCACAGTCACGTCTTCACTCTCAAAATAACTGATGGTTCTTTTACTTGTTATCAGTGGGCAGAGTTGCCGATTATAACTCGGTACTAGGTAGCAAACAGGATGACTGTGACATCGAGGATGATGAACACATCTATGCTCAGATTCACCGCAAAGATTATTCTGATCGCATTTAACTAGCTCAGAACAATCTGCTAAGAATCGATCACTACAAATGCCGATGTTTAGCGTTCCTGCAATGTACAAACAGGCACAGTCACCATTTGTTGAACATCGATCATATTGAGCAATTCCATGGCATATTTGAGATTTGACTTGAACTAGCCACACACTAAATAGAAAAAAGAATAAATCTGTAAAGCTTTAAAGAAAGATTGCTGAATGTTCAGCCGGTAGAAAAATAATAGGTTTATAATTACCTGCATAGAATAAGTAAGAAACAGGAGATTGTTTTTGTAGAAATCGTTTTTGTTAAAATGAAATGCAGCAGCGACAGCACACATCTTTATATATCATTCATCGGAAGTGAAAAACACGACTTAATCCTTCTATAGTTAGAAATTCGATATCGTTCCGATGCTTTCGTCACAATTTAACATTGCTCGGGAAACTAATCCTGAAAGCAGAAAAAAGCCCAATTAAGCAAAATGATCGAAGCAGCTCGTTTCAGAATGTGTGCGTGTGAAGGACTGAATGTAAGTCCCGCCTGGGGGTGGCACTTTAACTTTAAATTGATCGTAAAGTGCAGAGTTTAAAGTTGTCTAAAGTCACGGTTAAATGCTTCTTTTTGGCATTTTATCTGTTGCAGAGAGTCACATAGACATGACTAAACACGTCAGTACAGTAAAAAGTATTAAAAAGAGGCGTTTAAAGGAGACTTTAAACAACGTCAAAATTTTAAAGGTTACGATTAAAGTAAAGTTAAAGTGCCACCCCTAGCCCCACCTACTGGACCTTGTCCCAGTTGACTTAGATATTTTAGACACAACATTGATTTTAATATTCTAAAATACTTGTTTTTCCGAAACAAAACTACTTCTATAAAATTGATGACATGCCATTTCAATTGGACACAATGAGCCATAAGATTATAAGCGATATAAAAATATGATGATTGTGCATTAGTAAATAGACTTTGAAATTGATTTTCAATTTAGCATGACACAATCGTTGTCAATACAACTAATCACTTCGAAAGTACGAGTGATAAGACAGGTTCAAGTTACAATTGTTTTTGTCTCAATATTTTATCTTTATGACCTTTACCTATGTTTTTCATCAAGATATCACACGAAGAAAAAACTGGCAGCAAGAGTTACAATCCGATGAAGGGTAACCTGAGGGAAAGTGTACCATTGTATTATAGTGGGAAATTACATTAAACAAAGCGACATGGAAAACGACACGATATAAGCGAAATTCGTTGAGATTTCGGCCGATATTCAGTATTCAACACACACCTGAAGAAAACACAACAACTGTTTCGTTTTGGTTGACTAAAAGAACAATCTTTCCAATATAATGCACGTCCTGAAAATTGATGTAACTTTGATACCAGTATTACTGAGTATAAACAACCGAGAAAATAGTTTCTCAGTGAATGCTATAAGTTAAAAATGCATGTTTGAATTCACAACTCATGCTTATTATTATCTTTTTTCTTATACCTTCGAAAAGAACGAATCTTTTAATACTGCAGAAGTTAATTATCAGTGTGAATATTTTTTTATGAAATTAAACCTCAAACAAACGTATTATAATACTGACATGAGAGTAAGATAACATGTTCACCTTGAGAGTGTGGGTGTGAGTGAGAATATTTATATATCTTTATGTAGCTTGTATGGATTTATCTGATCATCATTGAAGTATTTAGTTATTTTTGAGAAAAAAGTTGTTTTTTTTCGTAAAAAATTATAATCGAATATGGCCACAAAAGTGATACTTATTTGGTTACTCGTCATCAGCATCAGTAATATTACCAGGTACTTGATATCATCGAAATCTCACGAGAAAGTCATCCGTCACTTATTGTATATTTCGACATCATGAAAAAGAGGTTAATTCGAAATATTTAGAATTATTAGTGCATAGTTCAACAATCAATTAAACCAAAAACATTTATGTTGGACAAAGGAAAATAATCGTATCATCATTTTATTTCTATGGGATCTCCTTACACGAAGCATAGCTACTGAAAATTCTTCGCAGGTTCCCATCAACCTACTAGAACAACACCTTTCGATTAAATTAAAGAATTGTCAAATCTTTTTTTCTAATCATATATCAGATGTGAAAATGATGGTGGCACATTGAGATGTGAAACGAGATAAATGATTTTTGAAAATGATTGCACAACTATAAGATTCGTTAA
Organism: Rotaria socialis; assembly: GCA_905331475.1. Taxonomy (NCBI): domain Eukaryota; kingdom Metazoa; phylum Rotifera; class Eurotatoria; order Philodinida; family Philodinidae; genus Rotaria; species Rotaria socialis. Next base: position 111,994 of record CAJNYU010001458.1, on the reverse strand, counting down.
ATATAAAGCAATAAATGTCAATGGAAGATAAAATGTTTTTAGCATGAATAAGCATTTCTATAATTTGAAATTATACACGTCTAAATAAAGTAAAACTTTCTTTTATATCGATCATATGAATCTTGAGAAAAATCATTCTATCCATTTTTTGCTACTGTGATTCTTAAATATTCAATGAATCATAATTCAACATATAATGTGCAGAATATGATTATTCTTAAAGAAAACAAACGAACAGTATCTCTGTGAATTTGACGACTAGTGACTGAGTACCAACATGAGAATATGAACTAACACATTTCTTAGTAATATTGTTTGAAATGAAAACAAGATTGGTTTTTTTTTCTTCAATTCTATTGAAATAGATAATAATAAAAACACTAAATCAACGACCTAAAAGCTCATTACTTTGTTGTAATATGATGTAAAACATCCACTGCACCAGCTATCAATGTTAGTTTAGAAAATATATGACGATACTACTTTGTCGAACATAATTCAAAATCTAGAATAAATGTATGTTCTGTATTCTAGATCCTTTGTGATCAGACAAATCTTTCTTAACTATACTTAAATTTATCCTAAAATGAATGAATCCTTACTTATCAACTAATGAAGTTATGTGGGGACTTCGATCAAAAATTAGGCGTAATAATGCAAGAGTTAAAATTGAAACAATTTCAAGAAACATTCTCGTCATTTGTTCCAGTGCTGATTTACGAATACTTGCATCTATTTTATTACGATCAATACATATAGTATAAACACGAAGAAAACTGTCAACCTAAAACTAAAATTATAGAAACAAATAAAAAGAAATTCTATCATGAACATTACGTTAACATGTTCTTCTGTTAAGATTTCTGCATTAACAAATAGATCAAATAATTTGTCGGCAGGATAAAATTCATCAAGCCTTATACTGTACGAGTATTTGCTAGCAGATAAACAACACATTGACCAATGGATAATGTTTTGGATTCAACAAAAGTAATTTTGCTACTTTTAATTGTCGTAAAAGTATTGCAATATTCATTTGATACTTATAATTTTGATTGAAGAAGATGAAGAAGAACAGCTCATCGGCAATAATCCGAAACTCTAGAAAAATATATTTAAATATATGTGATCACGACCGATTACCTGATTCATGTGTCATATATTTAATTAGAACATCAAGTGAAAAATTATTTTCAGATAAATCACATTTCAAATTATTTGTTGACTTAAAATCGAAAAAAAATTCAACTTTCTCTACATTTTTGAACCAACATTAATAAATCATCTAACTAATTCTAAATCGAAAATAAATTAAACGATTTGCTTCAAGGCTTTTCTTATTCAATTATTTACTTGACTTCTATTTTTATCCATAGTTAAAATCTGATAAGCAGTTAAGAATGAACAAGAAATATCTGTTTGAAATTTCTTAGCTGTGGATCAATTATCTATTAAAATAAATTTTATAGAAACAAAAATTACCGTTGCAGGCCATTCTAAGAACATGTAAACTATGAATATAGATTGTTTAACTTTGAAATGTATCATTGATAGTTAATTGTTGTTTAATTAATGAATATAATCGACAGAATAATGCTCAAACTAAAACATAAAGAAAATTCCATGTTTTCATATCATACATTCATTGTTGAGCATAGAGTTATGTTTGACAAATAGATCTAATGTTTCGATAATAGAGC
>CAJNYU010001458.1:63019-110158 GCA_905331475.1 Rotaria socialis | reverse complement strand
GCAGCTGCTAGTTTTTTGTTTTTAAAGTGACAGTGATCTATATTTTTATTGAAGATGATCCCACTAATATTCCATCAAATTTTAGAGTAAAATATTGCTCTAATGGATCGAAATATGGTGCATATTATCGCACAATTTTTTGATGGTGACTAATATAAAGAAATATCAAATCTCTTTTCTGTACTCTGAGTTACTCATACTTTATTTTTCGTTCTATATATCAAACGTTACGTAAAACTCTATTATACGGCATGAAAGAGATATATCTATTTATAACACATTCAAAACTATTCTTATTCGATAAAGCCACATTTGACTTGTACAAAAGTATACTAAAATCTGTTAAAACGTTTGGCATAGATAAAACTGTCATAGATTATGAAAGTGTCTATTTAGATAGTTGTCATATATCAGTCTGATTTAAATAGAGTAACACACGAATTCATTGATGGTAAATATAATAGTGATCGTTAGAAATTACTTGTTGAGTAAAATATAATGTGGATACAGTGGACTTGCGTTTCTTTTTATCTTTTCGTCAGTTAACACATGTAAGTGTTAACTGAAAAATGAGGGTAAAATAATTTCATCGTTTCAATTGCGCGGAGACTAATATTATTTATCCTTATGATTCACAATAGTGATTTAGAAAGATCTTCGGATAAATATGATTGTTTATTTATTGATGATCAAAATAGTGGAAGAGCAATTAAGGAATTTTGTCGGCGACCAATCGAACATTTAATACATCGAAACCACAGTGAATGTGATTTCTTTAATTTGCGAAAAGAAAATTGGATAGATATAATGATGTTGGAATCAGGAGCTCGAGTCGACATCATTGATGCATACAATCTATATTTGGGGTCATGTGTGAATCTGCATTCAGTAGATTTATTGATAAATCTAGACCTATCTGGTCATCTTCACTAGAATTGATACATCTGACATTGGGAGGGCACATATTCAATACGGCTATTAATCAGCAATATGAAACTAATGGAACATATTATGCTCATCTACGTGAATATGACAAGGATCCAAATATGTGATGGTGAGTTTTTAAGATCTGTTGTAAATGTTACATGAAGATCGAAAAAGTAATACAATAAAGTGTTGTGAGATATTAAAAGTGTAATGTCTTCCTTTTTTTCTTGATGTATAAATTGTACAAGAGAATATGATTTCGTAGCTTTTTTTCTTAATGTCTCAAGAATTCGAGTTCTTCTCGCTTCTTGAATCTTTAAGTACGATTCAATCGGTGTTAAGCAACTATAAAAAAAAGACTTTACAGGCTGAAACCCATTTATGTGAAAACCTCGATGGAAACAGACAATAGTAAATACATTGCTATTATACAATCACAAACTGTAGATCAATAATGGTTTGCTGCAACATTTTTCTGGAGGTTTCAAATAGAGAGAAGATGAAGAATGATTTATATAGCAAAACAATTTCTCTGTAATTAATAAGAGCAGTTGAATTGTATTTCAAAATTTGGGTGTGAGTTTGAACATTCACTTGATCTATCTCGACACCCACTAAACAAAATATCATCGTTTCCTTACTTTTATTAGTTTAAAACTTATGTGTATAAAATAAGGAAATAAGATAAGTAGCATGCAAAATGAAAATTAACCTTCTGCTATATAGTAAGATAAGAAATAAAATACACTAAAGGAGAAAAAATAATTTCATTGTTTTTTCTGTTCTGTTCGCATATATATATTTATAACGCGTCTTTTCGTACAGCTATTGCTTGAGTAACTAATAACCGTATACTAAGTCCGCTTTTTGTGCCTCGTTGAACAAAATTTTCACAAAATTCTTGTTCATCCTAATATCATAAAAGAAAATAAAAAAATATTTCGAAAGACTAAAACAAGAAAGTAAAACTCACAGTATCGTCACTAGCACATTCCGGAATTGATGGTACAATTTCTTTTGTTTGATCACGTGTTGCAGCTGGGCAATCTCGCACTAACCAGCGACTAAGGTTTGCGTGCCCTTTACCACTGCGATCACGTACATCGCCGAGTGCACCATCAACAAGGCCACCTAATTAAATACAAAAAAAAATAAACATAAACTTGAAACTTTATTTTTTCAGACGAACCATAATACATCGGCACATTAAGAGTAGAATAGTATCCTCGATTGCATAGTTGAACGCGACCCGTATTTGAACATTCATTTTCTTTTATTTCAGCTAGATTCGGTAATACTGAATAAACTTTACCATAGATAAAACGAAATGAAAATTTTAAACCACCAAAGTCGTGCGCTAAGACATAATCACAAGATGGATTAAGATAAACATAATCGCCATGAAGATCGATGGTATCTCCCGTATTTGCAATGACAGCACTGAATTCTGGTGTTAATGATGAATTACGTTTAAATAAACGTTTAGCAAATGTACGCACGGCTTTTGAGTAATGTTGAAATGTTTCACCACGTGTTTGAAAACGATCTTTTATGATACACTTCATGGTAAATACTCCCCGATTATTGTATCTAAGTAAAGTACCCATTAAAAGTACTAATTTACTTGTTTCACTATAGGAGCCTGGTCGACGTCCGATTGGATATAAGATTTCAGAATTTGTATCATTCACAGATGCCTAACAGATGAAGAATAATCAAAATAATTATTTAGATAGAAGAATTCTTTAACCTTCGGCAAATGTCGAATAGCATTTTGAACACGTTCTCGAATAGATTCTCGTCGTTGATTAATGCGTCGTGAAATTTGTTGTATATTACTAATCAATAATTTCGATGAATCATCTAATTTTTTAAATACTTTTGTTAATTCAGCATCAGCTGCTGCAGCAACTGCATTTGAATCAATATCAGCAACTAATACTCGAAACCATTTATTATCGTCGCCTTTGCTTGCATCATCGATAGCTTTAAATATAGCTTTCCATTGCTCGGAATTTCGTTTTGCAACTTGTTCGAATGATGCCAATAGTTTTCGAACGAAGTTCACTATACGTTCATCGATATTGTTTTGATCGATTTTCGGTAAGAAACGATCAAGAGCTTTTTCCGATGCACTCAACAAATATTGTATTATTTCCGAACGACGTGTTTGAAATTGCTGCGATAAATCTTTAAGACGATTATTATTAAGAATATCTTCTACACGGCTACGCCAGAACTCTCCACGTTGAACATGACGTTCGTCAAGAATAGCAGCGACACGATCAGATGCCTCAGCATATGTTGGATATTTAGTAAAGAATTCAAGTAAACCGAAACGAGTGCTAAAAAATAATATTGTTGTAGACAATCTTTCACCTGAAAATGAGAAGGAGGGTGGGAGGAAGTTGTGGGCTGAACGCTTTTCGATCACCCGCTATTTCTTCTCACATGGGGAACTTACGTTAGTTTTCGCAAGAAACTATTTTCGGGTTCTTTGCTCCATGCTGTAAAGATTTCTATAAGAGCTGCGTAATCTTTTTCCACAATGGATCGTACACGTTTTCCTGAAGCTTGAATAAATTCAGCAAGATTTGTTTTATCTAAATCTTTTGTTAAATGTTCACAAATAAATTGACGAGTAGAGTTCTAAAACAACGGCAACAGTCTGGTAAAAGAAAGATCGAATGGTACACTTACTCGAAGTTGTTTAACTCCTTGAATATTTCTATAACCTAAACTATGAAGAAAATAAATTGAACCAACTTGATATGCATAATTTCGATCTAATTTCAAATCAGTTGTTTGCGTTTTACCACCATCAAATGAATGACTAATCGTCGATATTAATCGATTTTCATTCCATTTATTTGTTGCTAATTGTACACTATTTCCATTTGCATCATTAACAATTCGAATTGAATAACTTTCTGGTAATTGAATATTTTCAAGATGAGTTTTCCAATGTTGAATATTATAAACTGTTAATGGTGCATTACCAATTTGTAATCTAAATGATTTCTTAACTGTTTCTAAACCGAATAGACCATTGTGTGAACCTATTTTGCCAAGAGCTTGCGATACTGAAATTAAAATATAAGAATCCAATTGAATTCTAAATATTGGCTCTTGTGATTTTGCTGGCTCGTCGTCGATATCGTAGGATGGTCGATTTACATTACGTAACGATGGCATATAGCGACGAATTCGTTCAATTTCAATGGTTATTTTGACATAATCTCGTTGTTGAGGATATGTTTCACTAAGTGAAAAGGTGTTTGATTTAGGATCAAAAGCAAGTCTAGAAATAATCAAAGGCTTCTCATATTGATTTCTCTTTAAAATTTCAATAGGAAAATTACTTAAGTTCAATATTGGCAGGTAAAAATCGAATTTTAAATCCATCAAAGTCAGCTCTTGAAGTTGTAATACGTAGGACTTCTAGATCTTTTTGTTTAGCAATGATTTCTGATAATTTTCCGAATCGATATTTCATCATCCATGAAGTAACAAGTGTATAATAAGTAGTTTCAAGTTCTCTGGTGCTGAAATTGAACGCCGTTTCATATCCAATACGTTCACCTGTAAAGCGATTTAAATCCACGATAAATTTCGTTATTCCAGTCTTAGGACCAATATCAATCGTTAAGTTTGTTCGTTCACCTTGACAATTCATTGAATAACTATCAACATACGGTTGGTTAACATCACACGTATACGTTTTTTCAGCTGCACTATCATTTGCATTAAATGAATATTTCAAAACACCATTAAAACTTGTTTTCGAACGAATTGTTTCATCATATTTAATCGATATTGGATTTTGCTGTGGAATATTTACTTTCAAATTCAGACTCATCGGTTTTTCATCAACTCGTTTTTGATATGAAAGATCAAGATCAATAGCCTCTTCTCTCAAACGATTTAAATCAAATTTAACTGTATGCGGACCTAATGTTGGATCGTGTTTTAAATCTAAATTTAATGTACCATCATAAGTTACTTGACCGAGAGGATTCGATAAACGTGGATCAACGGTTAATTGAAGACGTTGTCGTACCTGTTGTATTAATAGATTATTTGCTTTGATATTAAACGTAGTTGTTTGACACACGCCATAGATAACATATGATGGATTATTTGAACAACTGAACGAATCACTTGACCAAATAATAGCAGGTAGACCTTGACGTTCAACATTAACATTAAACTTACGTTGAAATTGCCCCGAACGTTTATCAGTTATTTTTTGATTGAAACGAATATCTGATACCGAAGATTTTTGTCCTGTTGTCATATCGTTTGATGTAGTTTGAATTTTAACATCATTCCATTTGTCATCTTCTTTTTCAATTGAACTTGAAAAAGTGAATGCACCTCGTTTGTTCGGTTGTAAGATTTTTCCTTCGATATTTGTTTTCGAACTAAAATCAGCATCACGTACACGACCAATATGTGCATGGTCAAATGAAAGTTCAACATGATTGGAAACTTTAATGTCCAATTTAGCAGCGTCACGACCCCAACTTATATCAAATGTGCCTTTATTCTCCGAACTACTAGTACCCGTTCGAACGGTAATATCACCTTTATAGCAACGATGATATTTACCAGCTGCAGTACATTTTTTAGTATCAATATCTGAAATAGTTGTTTCTTGTCCGTTCGTTCGCTCCGTATGTCCTGTAAGTGAATCGTTATCTAAACCGACATCCATTTCGTATGTATAATTTTCATTATCAGCGGTGTTTAGAAGACCTCGTACAAGAACTTGATGTTGTTTAAATAGAGCATACAATGAACTTTGACATTTTTTTCCGTAAAATTGTGTACTCGTTGTAGTACTAACTAGACTGACTGATTGAGGATTGTATTGAGCAGTTAATGAACTATGCGCAGCAATATCGTTACCAATACGTAAAGCTTCGACTAGATGAAGTGATGTATTCAGGGAACCTTTCGAATGGAGATAGAAGCTAATTGGAGCAATTTTCTATTAGAAAAAAGGAACTGAATCGAATAAAAAAAAAAGATTTCATTTATCTTACTGGTGAAGCAATTTTAAATCCAACGGATCCATCAGCTGTTGAACTATGGTTTTTATTGAATAGTGGCAAATTGTAGAAAATGCGAAATGCAGTTAAATTTGATATGGGAGTACCGAATTCGAAATGAATTCCGAATTCCTGTGGTAATTTCATTTTTCCAATGTGATTTTCTCGATCCATGGTGAATTCTCCGATGATACTCAATGGATTTGACGATATTTGTGGACTCACTAATGAAACGGCGACTTTTTTCGTTTTCGATGAAGAAATAAAACCAATTGAATGTTTATGTAATAAATCTGAATTTCGTTTCAATAAACCGAATGAGTGTAATGCTGGAGCACCTGACATATATATTTTCGAAAGAGCGTATAAACTATCTCCATTAGCACGTAAATATTCAATTTCATTATCTATACTGATGTGAGCTCTTTCTGTAGGAGATGCATCCAGTCGGGCATAGTGTGCAAAAACTGGTTTAGCAATTAATCTTGATTCAAGAAAGCCAAAATCACCGGTTTTTATTATTCTTTCAATCTTTAAATCGTGTGTTACATACGGTAGATATTTAAATGGTAATGAAAATCCAATATGTGTTTGCAGTGTATTATCACCAGTGAGATTACGATACATAAAAGCGTTTAAATTGATTTCTTTTAATTTTTTATTTGCTCGAATAGCGATTGAATTCCATGTTTCGAATTTACCTGATTGCTTTGTTAGATTGCCATCAAGATCAATTAATTGAAATAATTTATGTTTAGGTGCTTTCAACTTAACATCGTAAAAAGTTATTAATGATTTTGGCGAATCTTTCTTAGGATGTTTATCAAAACGAAGATTCAAATAAAGTTCCATATCGTTTTTTTCTTCGACAAGGTTCGTATCAAAATCCCAATGGGATTTCAATGTATACGATCGTAGGCAAACATCGAAAGTACCCGTACCCGTAACTTGTATTTGCTTGTTGTCCAATTGTAATTCAGCTTTACTTGTACCAGAAAATACTTGACCATGAGTAACTTTATCTACTTGTGCATGATATGTAAATAGTCCGGAACGTTGACGGCGAGGTAGATTGTATTGAAATTTATAATTTACTTCATTGAGTAATTGAAAATCAAGATCAGATAATATATCAAACGCAACTTGGTGTGGAATATCAGGAAATAATTTATCTGTATCGACAACAACATGAATCTTATTGTTGATGTCAAGAGTTGGTGGAAGCATTGCAGGTCCTAGGCAAAAACAAAATGAGAGAGCCGGTGATATTTTTTAAAATATTAGAACAGAAAATTATGAAATCAAACCTTTTTTCGATGATTCCGAACTCTTTCGGTGTCGATGATCAAGAAGAAAATTGAAAACATTCGATTTTGTTTTAACTTGAACTTTCAAATTAGCTTCCGGTGATGTTAGACGTTTTCCTTGATTAGTTATTCGTGCTGATCGTCTTGTATAATCGATTTCGATTGTTTCTTGTACCGGTGGATTACGTGTTACCAGTAAATAATCAAGTGAACTTTGCAGTGTTACATTCGATAAATCAATGGTACGAGTGAAATCTGTTTTGAGATTGAATAATTTCGTGGATACATCACTAGCTGGCGTTCGTAATGAAACATGGGATGCAATATTATAATTGCTTTGAGTCGCTTCTTGATTTGTTTTACGTTCATAAAAAAATTCGTATCCCGCAGCTGATGAACTTTGGCCTAATTTAAATAAACGTTGTAATTCAATACGTGTATGATCATTATCACGTTCGAACGATAGTTTTCCATTATATGATGTTTCACCAAGATTAAAATCTCCGTTGATATGAACTTTTTTTGAATTCGGTTTATATAAATCACCAAGAACTTATCAAAACGATTACAAATAGAATATCTGAAATTTCATGAAAAACGAAAGCTTACATTGAACTTTAAAAGATTTAGCTTTATCGGGTGTTGTTAAACCAAAATTAGCTGTAAGACCTTGCCCACGATTTGGTAGAATATCAGTTGTTAATGTGACGACTTCTTTTTTGCTTGCAATATCAAAAAGTTTACTTTCCAATTTAAAACCATCGTTATTAATCGCCAATGTTCCCGATGTTGTCATCACTTCGTTGTTGTCACTCGAATATACTGTACCGCTAAATGTCTCACCCGTTTGTGTACCTTTTATGTATAATAGAATAAGAAGAAATGTCCTGTTTTTTTTTGTTTTACCTTTAACGTTGAATGATTTCATGCCAGTTAAAACCTTAATATCGAATTTATTGCCATCTTTTGTAGCAGACACGCCCAAACCTAGAAAGACAAAAGAACGACGTGTAATCGTATGCACGAATTTATTTCAATATACCAGGATAGGATTGATTTGTGCCAACTTTTTCAATGATGACTTCATATTGTGGTGCTTCTTGAGCATTAAAACGCCAACCAAGACGCCAGTTTTTGATTGACGGATCTCTGTTGACCGTTACCTAAAGGTGAAAGATTGCTTTCTGGATAAAGGATGTTCATTTTAGTAGTTACACTTACAGTTATTGGATATGAATTTCGTTTGCCGAATTGAATTGAACGGAAGGGATTAAGTTCTAAGCAAGCTCGTACACCTAATGTACGATAAAAGGCACTCGGTGAACATGATGGATCAATACTGGGCGTTTTTTTATTTGGAACTAGCTCAAAACCATGTGATGTACGCGTTGCATATTGGAAGCTAGACAGAAACAAAATTATCATCATTGAAAAATAAAAATAAAATCCCTTACTCCATTGCAAAAAGTTTTGAATTCGGTTTAAGAAGGTTAAATTCACGTGTACGCCCTTGATTATTGACTTCCGTTTTATATTCAAATGGAACATAAGATAGAATACCGATTTCCACTGTTTCACCAACAGTAGTCAATGGCGATGATACTTCACGTTGAACTGTTAAAGAAAAACTTAATCTAAACAAAAAGAGAAACGTTTTTATGTTTATAACAAAAAAAGATTTATATTTCAAACTTACGCTGATCGACTTGTCATTGAATATATTCCTAGGCCAGCGTCATCTTGAGTATTTCGTAACTCAGTTGTTAAATCAAGAAGTGCGGCAACTTGTGCTGATTTATATAATGCCAAACCATTAGCAGTTCCTGATACAGCACCGATTTCTAATGGTATACGAAAGATAGGATCTTTGCCGACGAGTTCGTTCAATCGTGTTAGTATTTGACTTCCAATAAATTTACGTAAACTACTACGGAGAATATCTTGCACTTTGTCCGTAATATCTTTGGCGCGTACATCCGTACCAAATAATCTCAAATAGAGATGAACAGATGGATTAGGATCTTCTTCTTTTGCATCGTAAGTCTATGAAAACAAACAGAAGTTTTTATTTTCCTTGGGATTCAAAATTTACTCACATCTTGATGTTGTTTTAACTTGGACGGTAAATTAGTTTTAAGTCGACTTTTTTCATCATCATTAAGATTTTTATTCAATGGATCTAATCGTAAGAAATAGTCAGCAAAATTCCAATCAAGATTTTCACTGATTATCGCAACATCAACCCATGGCAAACGAAGCGTTTCACGGCGAACGCCATCAAACGCTAATTTAATACTTAGAAACGACGGTACAACTCGATCATTTTCAAATATAACAGAAACATCGACGAAGGCTTGATAATTTTTACCAAGCGGTATTTCAAGTCGAATTTGTCGCGAAGATAATGTGGCTTGTTCTAAAAATTGTTTTCTGTTGTTATGATTTACGCGAATTCGTGCAGCAAGACCACGTAAAGGACATAACGGATTAAGTGATGAATATTTAAGAGCTGACCAAATAAAACCATTGACCTATTGAAACAATCGTATAAAATAAATATATTTTTTCACAGTGCTTAACAGTAATGAGCTTTCATTTTGTGTGTATCCCTCAATCTATACATAAGCGATGGAATGTTTCTAATTTAGGGGAGGCTCACATTTTGTTTTGAAAATAGCGAGAGGAAGCAGATTTTTAATTTCTTGGTTATAACTTTCATTCAAAACACCTTCTTCACTGACCCAATTGCACAACTTCAGAGCAATCGAGAATTCTACTACACTATCAAAATTTTTATTTCATTATCAACATACAAAACTTAAACCTTGGCTAAAGCAAATAGCAAAGTCGTAAGTACAAAAACTATTATTCATGCCTAAAAAAGCTTTTCTACTGTGAGTTTTTGCATTTTATGAATATGAGGAATAAGGAGATTATTAAAGCGTTGTTGTGCCATTGTTCATCGTAGTCCCCTTCATCTTCATAAATGAGGCGCTAGTATGAATAAGTGAAAATATTTTGAAACACATGCAGCATACGCATCCTCAGGCTGAACATTACTTCGGAGAAAAAATAGCATAGCTTTTCTAACCGCTTTCACTTATCAGAGATAGAATAACGATGAAATTAGGATTTGTATCACATAACTGAGCTTCACTAAACCTCCCCTAGCCTAAGTGCTCCGCCGCCTATGAATCTTTATGCTCTCTAGTTAATATCTCGATCAGGGGACATATTCATTTTACCTGATTGAGTGGTTCATCAACAATTTCTTGAAGTTTGTCTTCTAAACTTCCACTAAACAGATAACGTATATCCGAATCGTAAATAAATGGAGAATATAATGCTTGAAATGTCCATATTCGTACAGCATTTTTATTGGTTTTATTTTCGAGTTGTCCTAACAAACTAAATCGCAGAGTTTGTCGTATGTTATATAGTTCTGTATCATCAAGATAAACGCTCGATATATAACGAATAGCATTAAGTGCATGATATCGAACTTCTAATGGTGCTGTATCATCAATAGCCAACGACAGTACTTGATCATCATATAAACCTAACTGAGCATAAGCAGATAGTACAGCTGTTTTCGTGTCATTTTTAGCACCGGATTCGTTTAATAAAAATCGTGACGTAGCTTGTTTAAATTGTTTTATTTTCTAAAAGAAAAAAAAATAGTAATTCAATGGATTTGTCTAGAACACATACATTATCTGCATCTTTAATATTATCTTGTCGAGATTTGTATGTTTTAAGAATTCTCGCAGCAACACCAACAAAATCGACTACTTGCTGAGTAGTCAATCGACTTGCACCTTGAACAACTTGATCCACTAGTTCTGTTGACGGGTTGTCCAAATAGTAGACTGATGATGGATTAGTGAATGTCAACGTATCGGCATTAAAATTCAATAATGACGCATCTTGACCGTGTGAATAAACTGTATTGAGAAATGCTGGTACCAAATGTCTGTTAAATAGGAAAAATTCACATGAATATATTTCGTATACAACTTCTAGTCATTGAATCAACCGAACTTTCCTGTTGAAAGATACTTACTTGAGTTCCGATTTATCTTTGAATGCTTGAAGATTTGCTTTATCCATACGTCTTAATTCATTGGTGATTTCTACAAATTGTGAAGCAGCAAATTCATTCCAGTGTTCTGTTTTTAAAAGTCCTTGGATTTTTGCTACCAATGTCGATACAACTTCATTGGATTGATCGAATGACGCTGTTGGAACAAATTGTAATGTTTGCGGAACAGGATTTTTAACAGCATCTTAATCAGAAAAAAAAACAAATAAATTTTAGGTTCTATTCATTTTACAAAATATTCAGCAACAAACTTTCATCAACTGAAACAGATACGCTTGGTTGCAATTTTAATTCTTGTTTGATAGAAATAAGTTTTGATGAAATTTCATCATCATCATCATTATTATCAAACTTGGCATTGAAATCTTCTTCAGCACTATCATCATCGTCTTGATTTTTCTGAGTTGATTTTCGAGTATCATCTGCGTCCATTTCGATTGTTTTACATTTAACAGATTGAATTTTCTTATCGCGAATTTCTGTTTGACATATATAACGAGTTTTAGCCGTAAAAACTTCTTCCATCTAAAATATAATTGTAGCGTCTAAAAGATTTGTTCGTTTACTCGAAACTTACAAGAGGTCCAAGTAATGAAGTTAGAATAGGACTTGAACTTAAATGTAATTTATCTTTTGAACATGTTGTTAAATCTTTACTTTTCTTCACTTGTGTCACACCATCTCTTTGGGAATATTTATATACAGTCGTACATACACCAAGTACATCTTCTTCGCGGACCTTTCATAGAACAATCAAATTCATTGTTATCCAATGTGTCGCTTTCTATTCTATGATAACTTACCACAGTTTCACTATCGGTTGCTACAGGTGAATAGACTTGAAGTGTACTAAGAACGCCTTTAACAAAGTTGACATGATCGATTTTAGCCGACGAATCCGCTTCAACTACAACAAGAAAACCATCGATCCATCGAAAACGTACAACAAGATTTTCAAGGTCTCGTTGAGCATTTGCTGTTGATGTAACGCTGTTTTCATTTTCGTCTTTGGTTTCAGTTACTTTTACGTTACGAAGCTAGAAAAATATTCTTTCGTTTTAACTAAATAAAATGATATCGTTGGTGCACATATTTACCTGAAGTGCATAATTACAATCACCTAAGCTCTTAATTTCTACACTGGCAGTAATCTCAGTTTTTAAATCATATTGACTGTTAGCAACAGAGAGTTTGACTTCTGTTTTATATTGATAGACTAATGAGTCTTGGCCAGGTGCAATAAGTTGAGCTAAAAACATTGGAATTTTTGTTTTTAAAGTGACAATGATGTTTGAACGTACCCGATGAACATGTAGTATCGGGCTTAGTTGCTGGAGATATGGGCGCAGCCGATGTTCGATAGACTATAGAAATCAATCCGAGATAATCATTTCAATTTAAATTCGTCTTACTGAGTGATACGATTAAAATAGAATAGAGATTTAACGATGGAGCCATCACTGGAGCTCTGAAAACGAGTCTTGAAATATACAGCAATATAGGCGTGTTGTTTGCTGTAATGAGTATGCAAAAAATAAAGTTACGAGTAAAGTTCGAAGTTTATATAGAATTGTTTTTTCCCATTCTCTCTCTCTCTCTCTCCCTCTCTCTCTATCTCTGTCAATAACTTAATCCAATAACTGGAAATACTTGTAGAAATATTCCGTACCAATGAGAATAATCTAAATCAGGAACGAGAATTACAAATCTCCAGTGTTATCGCTGTCTCTGTCTGCCAAGCCCTTGATATAGAGATGAAAGGCCAAATGTTATATGTCTATGTATACAATATTTTCCCAGGAAAAAATCGTTAATGTTGTTTTGATAACATACTTAGTATAGCTCGACACAAAACAAATCATACCATATCACTACAATGTTTGTCTGTGGAGACGAACTTTGGTCTACAAACCTATTCTGAAACAGAATCCATTACATAATGAAGCATAGGCCCAATGACATTAGATATCAAGGGTTATCTTTATTTTAGCATCGAAACAACACCATGAATATTCCTTTCAATAAGCGAGTCGACTTTTGCGTTGGTGCTTTTTGTGTACACCCACAGTCTGAAAATGGTCTTAATTGTAACAACAAGTAAATGTTTATTGGATCCCTGGAATATGCTATTAGCTATGCTGTACTAAATAATCAGTGTTTCAGCTGCGCTTATCATAAATCTTCTCATTTTTCAATCATATCCTATTCGTCGCATCTTATTCTTGTCGACAAAAGAAAACAAAAACATCTGAAAATCATAAAATCATCAATGTGTTTTTTTCCACATAATCTTTCATATGATTAATTTCAGGAAAAAAGCATGTCGATATTCTATCTCATAAAAACAACAGCTTTTCTTCTTGTTATTAGATGTCAGAGCTTCATCTGCGACGGGACAAATCCCATCTCATCTCATACAAAGCTCTGTTTTTTTTTATGGTCGTTGAATGTACGAAGATTAATAGGATACGCTTGACATTTGACCGAATCTGATCATAGAACTCAAAGGTCAACGGAAATGTTTTACTTGGAAAGTAACCTCTAGACTTGACAGCAACTCGGCCGATATTTATTGGAAAACTATTTAATATTGTGCGATGCAGGAAGATTTATTAAGCAGTAATAAGTAAAAGCATTAATGTCATTTACAAGATGATAAAAACTGGAATCAACAGACGACAATTATTGTTTTTTGCTTTGCAAGAAAATTGAGTACACAACAGTAGGAGAACAAAAACGACAATATCAAATGGATGGAATGCTGAATTTGTATACAATTCACAAACAAACACACACACACACACAATACAATAAAAAAAAACAAAGCGTAAGGAAAATCGCATTGCAATAATCAGAAACGGTTAAAATCATACAGAGTGAAATGGTTTTTCAAACTTTATGAAGTATCGATTTCTTCATTCTCATCATCTTCTGTTTTTGGTTCTTCATCTTCAGGCATAATATTAGCACTTTCGGAACGATTGACCAGAACATATTCGTGCCCATTGGAATTCAAATTAGTCGGAAGTGGACTGTCGTTTTCATCAAAATAAGTTCCTTGACGAGATACAGCTGTTTCTAATTCACTATCAGTAGTTTCTTCTTGATCAGCATCATTATCTTCTTCATCACTACCAATTCTATTCATCAAAAAAAATTTGAAGAAAAAAAAAACTATGCATTGTTGCTGCAATCGCAATATCAGTGAAGAAGCTTCTCTAAAAATTCAAGCCATTCCAAGGTGCATAAAATGAGAAATTTTTCTAACAAACAAACACATACCGAACTAGAAAACGTCGGACTGTTTTTACTGTGATATTCTAGACAATATGTAAACCGTATAAAAAAATTTTCAACTCAGTAGCTGTCAAACACTAAAATATGACTTTCTTTTTAAGAACCCTTTTTCGTGAATAGATCTCATCAAGTAAATTAAATTCTCCCAGTGGCTCTCTGATAAATCTTAGTCAGAGTTTTAAATTAATACATACAATGTTAATGGTCGATTTTCTGATTCCGCCAATTCGATATGATATTTACCATCATTCTCTCCATCATCAAATTGGGATTGTTGCTGTGCTCCTGATATCCAGCAGATGGATCATACTAGAATAAAAATCACTTTTTTAAAAGTATATTTCTAATAAAACATGTTTACCAAATTTGCAAATTTATTTTCTTGTTTGCTTGATAATTGCGTATTGTGTTCAACATGAACTTTTGTTTGTAAATTACTTTTAGTTTCGTAGATTTTATATTTGACTAATTCATCAAATGCAACATCTGATAAATCACGAATTAGATCGGCAGCACATTCACGAATACTAACAAAATATTGAATTTATTAAATGATTAATCGTAACGTTCATAATATTTTACCTTAAGCCAATATATTTTTCAGTTGTTTTTTCAATTAATTCAGAAAACTCATTTTGAAAATGACGTATAAATTCAGCTGAATCCGGTTGCTGTTTAAATAAAAATAAAATACGCTCGCGAGTATGATTTAATGTAGATCGATTGAAGATTTCATCTATACGTAATCGCATGAAACTAGTAGGGAAAAGAAGACGCTTGAAAAATCATTTTTTTACTAAACAATGACATACGGAATTAATTGAACCATAATTGACTTAACTTGTAAATCAAGTGTTTGTGTGTCGATATTTTCCAAATTCTAAATGAATAAAATATTTAAAAAAATGTTTCCGATTATATGATCAAGTTTCAGAATACTTGAGTTGCCGATGTAAAACAGCTGGACGGTTGCGGATTAAACATATTTAGTGAAAAATCATTTTTTGATTTTTGTTCATTGTTACTATCAAAATGATTGCTTGTAGTTTGTTTATAATTGTATAATTCATTGTTATCATTATCAGTTGATATTGGCCGGCGACGAATTATAAAGGATTTTGAAGTGTTTTCGTTTGTTGAATTATCCCGTTGAGTTGAAAGGTCAGTATTCGCAGATATTGGTTTCGAACGTAGATATATCGCTTTTGGCGATGACCCACAGTCATTCGAGAGCTTCGCTAAAATACAATAAATTGAATTTATTGTTGGAGATCGTGAACATCCGGGGGAGAATTAGTTCTGAAAATCTTAATTTTTTTCAAAGCGAAAGAGGGCACAGCACGAGCACCACCTTCCTGGTGTGTCTTCTCCTATAGTTTTAAAACATCGGAAAGCCGGCAAAGACTTTCGGCACCAAATGACTACTACTCATTGGAAAACATGCATGCTGTTTCCATATAGACTCATTGAAAATTTTAATATCTAACCGTTTTTTCCGTGATTAATTGGCTTCGTTTCTTGATGATTTTTTTCGAATTGAATCGCTGTTGGTAGTCCGGTACTTTGCCTGTTGAATGATGCTTTATTTGAATTTTCAAATAAACTATTTGTTGTTACAAGACGAGTTTGTTGTTGTTGTTGTGGTGGTTTGGATTGTTCATCGAATTTTGAACGTGGTCTTGGACGAATACTTGGATTAATACGATCAAGACTGTAGATTGAATCCTTGGAATTATGTCTTGAATATGAAGAAGGAACATTCTGATGATATTGATTGTCAAACGATAATGATGATGTTAAACGAAGATTTTCCGATTGAAGTGCATTGATTTCCGATTGTAAAACAGCTATTTCGCGATAGGCTGCATTTAAATTAACAACGAGACTTTGTGTTAAATTTTGTTGTTGCATTTGATTAAAATTTGCATTGACAATTGGCACTATCGTTGAATTTGTTGCAGTTGTGAGACGTTCTTCTATATGCCGATTGAAAGTTTTTTGTTCATCAATGAATGTTGATAAACATCGGCATATTTCACGCATTTGTTTGCTTAATTCATCGGAATTTTGATCATTTTTTGCAGCGACATTTTCAGAGGCACAAAAATTCTAAAAAAAATAAAATTCTATTTTGTTCAACGTTGAAATGTATTTTATCATACCGTTTGCTTTTTATGACATTGAAAAGAATAATTTCTATTATTATTATTATTATTATTATCATCATCAGATTCTTCGCCAGTTTCTGATTCGTCATCGAGAGGATATAAGTCAAGATTATTATCACTTTGATTCAAACCTTGTTGACGATACGATTTATATGTTGGACGAATATTTTTCGAATCGTTCAGTCTATCATTATCAAGTTTTGGTTCGTTTGTTAAATCAGTCTTTTTCTGAATAGTTGGTGTTGTCATAGTTTGTTGTAATGAAGCAATTTGATCTTTTATTGAATGTAAACGTTGACGAGATTCGATTAAGCGTTCAATTTCACGATGCTGTGCTAACATTTTACTATCGACAGAAGTTGCCGGAAGAGATTGTGGAACTGTTTGAGATGAAAGAATATGAGATAAAAGAGAAGATTTATTATTTATAATAGGTGTTTCAGTTTGAATTTTTTCCAATGAGCCCGGAGTAAAAACGCCAGGATTGGTAGAAAATTCAAAACTATTATTTTTCGACGATGCTTTCTTCTTCATGGGCGTAGAATTAGCAGACGATGAAAATTCGTCAGGTTGAATGGTTTTGACCATTTGTTGAAGTTGAGATAATGCCAATTTTGCTTGTTCGAGTTCTCTAAAAAAAATAGAGAACATTTGTGGTTGATTATACATTTAGAAAATAAGAGTTTAGAGGTTTCCCCTTCTGGTTATCGGAGAAGATACAATAGCACGAGCGGATGCAACATCTATAATAAGATTACGCCGAGACTCTCATTAGTTCTTTTAGGGGTTCAATTGATTTCCTTGAGCTGAAAACCTTGACATGTACTTTTTATAAAAAGAAATGGCAAACTTGAGATTTTGTCTTAATTTTTCTAAATAAAGAGGTCTCAATTACATCTCGTTGAAATTTATTTCCTCGGACAATCTACAACGAGACCTCTCTTTTAAAATATCAAGCAAGCGATTGAATTTATAATGAAAACTTACAATCTTTTAGCAGCTAATTCATTTGATGTTTTATCAAGTTGCTGATGAGCTTCACTATTATTTGTTTGAGATCTATGCTGTAAATATGTTTCTAAATAAGATACGTTATCTAGCTGGCTAGAGGTTTCTTCATCGTTTAAATCGGCTCGATAATGCGTTACGACTTGTTCTAATTCATCTAGTCGTTCGCGAACATGTTCGAGGTCTTTCAAACGACCTTCTGTTTCTCTTTGCGGTTTGTTGGATGAACTAAATGAACAGGAAAGAATATGAGATACAAGCGAAAAAATAGAACTTACTTTTTTAATTGTTGAATTTCATGCTGATATTTTTCATCGTAAAGACTTCGAAGTACTTTTAAGCTAAATACAATAAATAAATTTATTCAAAAAATTGATTGACTCTTATTCATACCGATCACGTATATTATTAATATCCGACAGAAGCATGTTTTCTTCGTTTGCTGTTTTAGGAGTTGTGCTTTTTTTACTGGATAATTCTTGTTGTTCAATTAAACGTTTTTCTGAACGTCGTTTAAGAGCAATCAATGCTCGTTTTTGGCCCTGTAAAGCACGAAGCTAAACATGAAAATAAATATAATGGTAATCTCAATCAAGTTTCTGCTAGTTTTTACTTGTTCTTTTTGTAGCAGTAAATTTTTTTCCATTTCCTTATCGCTTTCAATATCGGTTTCTTCGTCATCAGACTTGAATAGAAGAGAGAAAAACACTCGTCAAACTATGAAAATCTGCAATAATATTTTTACTCACAGTAGCTTGTTGATCTTGCCAATTGACTGTATCACTTTTAAGACTTCCAATAAGTGAATCATAATTCGAATTATCATTACGATTGATTTGTTCGATGTCCGATAAACTCATCGTTTGTGGTCCAGCACCTATTTTACTTTTTACATGCGATTGAACATTATGTCGTAGTGATAAATCATTCTAATTTATTAATAAAAGCAAAAATTCAATTGGATGGCTCAGTTTTTTTTTCAAAATGCCTACATTATCATCATGCGTACTCATTTGCATTCGCCGATCGGATGTCGAGTGCTCTTCAGTTGTCAGCTAAATATTCAACAAAAACCAAACCAATATCAAATTACCCAACTCGTTTTTCTATGAACTCAAATAAATATATCTATAGCTAATGCTTCCCCCATTCGTTCGATCAAATCTTCTAGACGAAGAGGCGACATTCTTTTGATGACTTGTTTGACAATGTCGATCTATGTATTTAGATGGGGTGAGTTTCCTACACAAATACTAATATAAAATTCTTTTGAGTTGCTTTAATCATCTTTTTTTTTTCTATAAGGTTAATAGTAAAAAAAATGAACGAGAAGGACATCATTCGTCTTGTTAAAGACACGAATGCAGATCGATTTTACTCTAGTGATTTACCGTAATTAAATTAAGTAAATTGATATAACTCGCTTGTTGTTCTTGAAGATTTACAATAAGTGAACGAAGCTTTTCATATTGCCCATCAGTATCCGGCTAGAATTAAACAAAACAAAAAGTATTTGAAGTCATATCACAAACACGAAGCGTTTACAACTAAATCTTTGAATTTATCCATTGATATCAGCATTTCTTCGGCTTGTTCGATGGAACGCTGTATTTGTTTTATACGATTAACAATTTTCGATGCGGAAACCGTCTAGACATCAAAATAAATTTCTTTGATTAATATTCATTTTTTCATACTTCTGACAATCGATTGTCATCATCGTTATTTGTTATTGTGTCCGTATCGTACGTTTCATTTAATTCATCCTTGTTTTCCTGTTCGAATATTCCTCGTGGTATACCGTCAGCTAATAAATCATTTTTATTCTCATCATCATTCATTTGCATGATCTCATTCGAATAAACCGGATCAAAAAAGGACACCTTAAAATTTAAAAAAATNGCGAATACGCTACATCCATTGCATTAGAATACATTTCACTATTTTTTAGATAATTTTCGATAGGAACATCGTAGAGACCTGGGATGTTCCTATCGAAAATTATCTTTAAAACAATGGAATATGCATAGTAACGTATACACAATGGGATTATTGTCGAACAGTATATGCTAGAGCCTTGATATTTGGGGAGGGGGTACCCAGTAGATATCCTCTTGTACACAGTAAGTTTCATTGAAAACTAATCATGCCAAAGGGTATAATTCAATCCTTCCCTAAGACTACTTTTTCATTGTTTGAAAAAAAATCCCATTTCAGAGAAATGCTGAAGCCTCAAACTCTACGGCAACGAATTTTTTTCTGAAATAAAAAAATGTCACCCCATAGAGAGGAATCTAGTGAACAAGTTTGCGAAGACGAAACTATTTTAGAAAGCTTTATACGAGTAGGGGACTCGGTAAGAATTACTTTTCCCGCTGACATCAAAATAGCTGGAAAAATCGATTTTTTCAAATTTTGAAATTTTTATAACTCGACCAAACAACGTCCAACCCGCGAAATATTTTAACCCTAGACCCTTGGGGTACAACTCTAAAACTGACAAATTTTGAGGCAATTCGGGATGGGGGTGGGGGGNNNNCAAAAAAAGCGCGAATCTGTTTACTTCGTCATTTGTACTAGGTAAATTGCGTATTTTTCGTTTGATTGGCATTTTAGTAATCTAGAAAAAATGATACATGTTTTTATACATATTCATCTGTTCGTTAGAGATTGTAAAAATTGCACAAAAACAAATGCGTGGTACTATTTTTCATTTTTCTTCGTGCGTATGCGTCGAGCTTCAGCAAGAAGTTTTTTAATTTCGTCTCGATTTGTTTCGATTCTTGGATTATTAATATTAGTATCAGCAGTGGTGGTTAATGTATTTGATGCATCACCGTGATATTTCAATCCTAACAAATACATTTCCGGTGATTGTTCACGTGATGCACTTGGTTTTACCAGATGAACAATACGAAAAATAGATTCAAATAATGAACGCATTTCTTGAAATGTATCTTGCCCTTGAAATAATTTGCAAAGAAAATAACCATTTGGTTTCAACAATCGGCGAGTGAAGTCGAGAGCTTGTCGTTGAAGTCTCACAATAGCTGAAAAGGACATAAAAAAATGGCACTTCAGTAGGCTTTTAAGTTCATCTAAGTAATGTTTTCTTTTTTTTGAATTACAAGTTCATAGTTCTCACCTGCATGATCCATTTCTTTACAGCCAGTAACATTAGGACACATATCAGAAATAATTCCATCGACTTTATCAATTTTTAAACGATTTAATAAATCGTGTAATCGTTTATTACAATCATTGGTTGTTTCTTCTGTTAAATTCCAATCGTCAATAATATGTGCACCGGGTATTTCAAAAATTGGATTACGATCAAGTGCTATAACTATTCCACATTTTAAATCAGGATTCGCTTTATGGAATGATGTTATTTCCTTTGGATGTAACAATTCAGTTTGGTGCAGTTGTTGTTGTGACGGTTGTTGAGTTTTCTTTCCTTTTGTAATACGAGCATTAACTTCTTTCACGAGTACTTGTGACCATGCACCAGGAGCTGCACCCATATCAATAACAGCATGACCAGGTTCGAGAAATTTATACATATTATTGATTTCGATCAATTTAAAAGCACTTCGTGCTCGATAATTTTCTTTGACGGATCGACGAACATATGGATCGGATACATGTTGAGCCATCCATGATTTCGTAGAATAATACGTACTTGTTGAAAAAAAACGATTAGAAAAAAATCTTCCGCACACCATTAGTGTCTGACTGTTGATTTTTAACAATTGAAAGCTACTTGAGTTAAAAAGGATTTACTTTTCTATTTTATTTCATCCAATTTTCTTTCCGTATAATACCAAGAAAAGGGCATCAATGAAACAATTACTTCCATCGGTCAATTTTTTTAAAATGGCGTTTTCAAGGTAACGACCTCGAAATAGTTTCTTATCGAACAAACACATTCATTACGATTATTAACAATATGATTTATTGGTTTTTACCTTTTTTTCTTACACTATTAATGAGCTTTAGCCATTTTTGTTTTGAGGCGCACAATTAAATAAACAAAAAATATTTTCAAGATAAGCGCGACATCTTTCGAGCGAACATCGATATTGACAGGGTGTTTGCGCAGTGCCTATACACCATCACACTCTTATGAGTTAAACACACTACTCAAATTGAAAGCGAAGTTAAATACGTGATTGGTGTTGATACATAACAATCGCAATCATGTTTTCTAGTTTAGTCTTGACTCATGTGTTTATTTGTTTAACATCTTATTATAGAAAACAATAATAGTGAGCTTGAAGACGAATGTGGACCTCGAATATTGATTATAGTACTGTGCGATACGCACAAGAATTTTTACATCCAACATTTTCAAATGGCGCAATGAGTGTCAGTGAAACATATGTTGCTTTGGCAAATGGGTTTCTTGATCCTGCTGCTCTATCGCCAATAAGAATTTTCGAACATAGCAAACAATTGTAATGTATTGATACACGTCGTCTGAGAATTGCTAAAGAATTACAACGACAAAACAAAGTCAGTGTATTACAACGTTTTCCCTTTCAGTATATCAAGAGCTATGATCAATATTTCAACTTTGTGTACGAACGTTTACCAGCTATGGAAAAAAAAGGTCTTGATGGTTCGACAATCAAGCTATCAGATCGTACGTGTTGTTTTAAGGACCTCTCTGGTAATTTTATTAGTGACCTTGACGATCATATTGCTCGAGTCCATTTGAGAATGGATCCTTCAGAGTTTCAACAATTAAATATTTGTCAATGTAGAGGATGCTATCAAGAACTCAAAATCTACATCACCAAATCATCTAATAATTCTGGCTACAGATTTATGGGAAAATGTCATTGTGAAAACTCCGAACCCAAGGAACTTCTCAAAATGGAGAAACCTTGGACAGAAGCTACTTTACGCGAAATTTGTGACAAATTTTTGGATTTCAAGCGAACTTTAAATCCTTCATTGACAAGTTCTTCTCATGGGAACAATTCGATGAAACAATCGAAGGAATCTCAAGTTTCTTCTAATCTTAAATCAGCTCATTATGACCCCCCTGTCTATCGGTACCATAAAATCGTTGAAACTGAAAATGATGGATTTTTTGAACATTATTGTGTATTTTTAATGCGTTTATTGTTCATAATCATGATTATCTGTATAGCCATCGTTTTATTTGCCAAAACAACTCTTTATAAGCTTTACTAAACGACAAGATATCGTAGTCTAACGATTCAAGCTTTTTATTAAAGTGAGAACCACTTTTTTTTATACGCAGAAGTTTTCTTTTTAAATAAAACAATTTGACACTATTGATTAGAGAAAATGTCCAAGAATAGTTCTTAATAGAAATAAGTTCTTTTCGTTTTTATGCCATAATTGCTTTTTAGATTGAACCTGAGTTCATCGCAAAAAAAAGAGAAATTATAACGAATCAAAATAGTTTTGATTTATTCCCAACGGTCTAAATGAGTAGAAAAAAACTATTGTCTTGTAGTTTCTATGAAGAACGGAGTAGATTTATTTTTAATTAAAATAAAGAACTGTTTAATAATTAGAAAACATTATATTTCATTTCACTATTAATAATATACAACTAAAACTAAACAACTTCATTTGATCAATTCTTTTTTGTAAAGTTGTTGCTGATCTTTAAGAAGTTTTTTTACATTGTCTAAAACTAATTTACTTCTCTCTGTATAGTTAATATCATTGGATATTTTTATCGTTTCAAAATCATTCTTTTGAACAAAATCATAACTTTGAACATTGGGTCGATGCGTTGGACCACTGTATGTCAATGACGACCAACTTGATATTGTATTATTAGCCGTTTTATCATCGTTATCATCTGAAACATCGTTGATAGCCAATGCTAATGCTGATACTTTGAGTTGCTTAGATTTGTGAAAAAATTTAGAAAGAGATGTTTCTGAACACGATGATTTATTATCTTTGTTGGACGGTGCATTTGTTTGTTGATCGGGTACATGTGTTTCAGGTTGAATTTCTTCAATAACTGGTTTCTTTTTAATTGTTTCTCTATATAGAAAATGATTGGTCAATCAAATCGTTCTCAAAATTTCGTTTTTATGTGTTACATACGGTTTTTTATCTTGTCGCTGAATAATTTTCGCTGACGGTATGATTTGAACATTTTCAGCCTGTTGTGGATTTACTTTATTGACTTTTTTCTTGTGTGGCTTTTCATTTATTGAAAACGATCGACGTCTTTTACTTGATATGCAACATATTGGGAAACATCCATGACAACGTCGAGGCATCAATGTTTAATCGAATAGTGAGAGATACAAAAGCTTTCATCCTATTCATCTTTTTCTCCTTTGCTTTGTGAATGAGAAAAATGTATCACAATTAACGAAGAATTAATCGGCTTAAGAAAAAGAGAGATTAGGATGAACACAGCAAAAGAATGTCGTGGATATAAGATGGTCAATTATCGACGTTTTATTTTTTTAAAAGTAACATTTTATGTATGGAAAATTTTTCTCTTCAGTTTTTGATAAAAATTGATACGCTATTGTTACTTTATCAGGTGAACCAGTCATCGTTGTTGTTCCGCTGAAGTTCGCAGGACGCATTAAATCAGATGTCGATACAACTATCGTCAGAGTCATAGCGCCAGAAATCGGCGAATCAACGCGAACGAATGAACATCGACTATCCCAATTAACAATTCCAGTATTTAGCCAATTAGTACAATCCATTATTTCAGAAAAAACATTAATACATTCTTGTGTATTGGGATCTACAAGTGCTTGGAGATAGGTCCCATTCAAATAGGAGACTCCATAGAATATCGCACTATATCCACCTGAATACGATTGCCAATTGCGATAGCCAATAATGGTTTTCATATCTGGACCTGTGACTGCTTGTATACTATAGACTCCCGAGACATGTATTGTGCTCAATGAACCATCGAAAGTGAAATTGAATGTTGTACCAATCGGAGGTAACAGATGTTGAGGAAAAAATACGAAAGGATCTGCATTTATTTCGAAGATTACCGCAGTAAAAAGAAACACAGTGACGAAACTGGTTTTCATTATTCAGTCAATATTTGCAAATGAATGTCTGATGTTATTGATTTCGTTTTTTTCTATATACAAAATAATGTGAAAGGTGCTGATAAAATATTCTATTTAAAAAAATTAGTTTTTCTTTAATCTTTGTGCAAATAAAATTAAGTGCATACGTAGGGGAAAACGAGTATCATTCGTAGATATTTAAATTTTCGCTATTCTAAGGTCAACAATGATTCCGTGTCATAATGACAGGATGGATCATTCTTATCGCGAGAGGATATTTTTTAGGTTAACCGTACAAGATAGAAGTAATACTGATGGCGTACGTTTAATATTGATATCATCGAAATTAATTTGTTGCATGAAATGTGGAGTATTCGATTGCAAAATGTTTCTTTTTTGGTTTGTAGCATTCATATGATTTTGAGATCGCATTTTTTCATAATTTCCACTGCGGAATTTTTCTCGTTTAATTTAATAATCTTTCTCGAAAATAAATCGAAGTATCTGTGTAAAAAGTCATCTTCGGGTTAGCATTCATGTATTTTACCTCTTGAATCATATACTGGTCCGTTCGATTTTCTCTCGCCTGACCACGTTGTGCATTAGAGTCAATCGAGTTGATTCAATCTATCACCTGCAGCATATTCTGGTGAATCATCTTTGTACGATTTCCATAGTGATGAATTATTCATCTTTTCATGGCGCATAAAGAAAAGAACGAAGCAGGCAACATTTGAAATAAAAAAATGGAAACAATCAACTATGAATTCAATGCAGACAAATTACACTCGTCAACGTTATTCGTTCTTGCTACTCAGTCCGACAAAATCAAGAAAGAAACATGTGGAATGATCGAATTTGTTTATTATAAATCAAGAATAGTTTGTCTTTTTTGTTGCAAATTTATTGCATAAGTTGCGTAAGTATAAACTTAATCTTTATGACGTACACATAGAAACTCTGGATTACAATGTTTTTCTTCCATAACAACAGATCAAAGATCACTAAGCGGTAGTCGAAGTCGTCATGAATTGTCACTATTAGGCCATTCGATTTGTGTCGTCATGTAATTTTTATACAAGCTGTTCGTACATGGAATTACGTCAAAGGTGTTTTGACATTAACTGAAATTTCAACAGCTCTATTTCCAAGAATTGCGTGCGCTGATAATAGTCATAACAACAATTGTCAGCGGGATACAAATTGTTTGATAAGAACGAATTGAAACATTACTATATATATATATAATCAAGTTTTGCCTGCCCACCTTTTTTATTCTTGTTTTATTTTCTTCAAATGTCTACTAACGTGTGGTCGTTAGACCGAGAGCCATATCATGGTGATATTGTTCAAGGTGGATTGGGAAATTGCTTTCTTATTGCTTCACTGCAAGCGTTAGCTTCTTGTCAACCTCAACTACTGAAATCGATTATTTCTGTTTCACCACTCGCATGCTTCTTCTATCGACAAGGTCAACGTATTGAAATACCAGTAGCAATAGAATTACTGAAAGATGAAATTCAATATTGTCGTTCCACTGTTCCCGATGTTCAATGGCCTTATATTATCGAACAAGCCTATTCTGAATTTTATGGGGGCCGATATGATAATTTAATCGGTGGAAATACATCAGAAGCATTGTATGATTTAATAGGAAAGCCTGTCGAAGAATTCGATCCGAATGATCGTGATTTATGGGAGAAAATTGAAAAAGGACTAGCTGAAAAAAATGCATTGATCACTTGTGGCAGTGTTGTGACAAATAGTGCAGCAGCAGCAGCAGCAACAACAACAGCTAAACTTTCTAGTGGGCTCGTAGTTAATCATGCGTATTCAATTTTAGCTACTTTTGTTTATCAACAGACACGAGAAAAATACGTTCTCATACATAATCCGCATGGCATTAATCATGTACTCAAAGAAAATAGCCGTGCACGAAATGTAAGAAATAATTAAAATAAAAGAAATGTTCTTCTTACATTATCATTCTACTGTTTTTCTAGGCATTTTTTAGTTTGGCATCGAAGAGTCATCCATTGTGGTCGACAACATCCGGAACTCAACTAATGTCTTGGAATGAACTGAAACGATCCTGTAATCGTATTCAAATATGTCATATAAATGTTGAATCTCGACAATTCCTTACTGGTAATTGGTCACCAATGACTAGCGGAGGCTGTTCGAATTTTTCAACCTTTTATCGAAATCCATTTTTTATCTTTCCTCTTTCGCATTCAAAAAAAACTGTACTTGTACTTGGTCACACTGTCGATCAGCGACATGAACGAACGGAAACGAATGTTAAACTGAACTATGAACAATTAGGTATTACGATAGTTGAACTTAAATCACATACTATACCTGTTCATGATAATTATGAAGTCATTTGTCAATCGAAATTTTGGAACAAAAGAGAAGTAACTATGACTATTGATTTTCAAGCTAAACAAGGAAAGCAATATGCTGCTGTTCTATCGACCTACTATCCCAATATCAATGCTTCATTTTGGCTACAAGTTTTCTCTGCACCACAATTTCCCACATTACAATTACGAACGTGGACTGATCTATTTCAACAAACCGTTCAGACTATTCATGGAGAATGGCATCGTGAAAATTCAGGTGGACGACGAAATAAATCAGTAGCATTAAAATTTTACAAAAATCCAGCATATCTTCTTACACTTTCGAATGCATCTACTGTTCGATTCATTCTTCGTCAATTATTTGAAAAAGTGATTCCGCTTGCACAACACCATCCTATTGGTATTTATATTATTTCGACTACAAATACAAAGGATGAAGAACCAACATTTATACGTGCTAGATCAGTTTCAAGATTAATTCATTTGAATTCAGGAGAAGAATACTTTATAATACCTGCTTGTTTTGAACCAAATTCATTTGGAAAATTTGAACTCGATGTTCTTTGCGATGAACCATTTACACTTGATCCAACAGAAAGAGAATTACCTACGCCACCTCCAGTAGATGATAAAACACCTACGCCACTTCCTGTAGAGAATAAAGTATCTACTCGAACTAGTTCACCAAGAAGAATAGTTTCACCAGCAAGAAATTCAGCTACAACAGCAAGAACAGCGACAACTAGAAAAAGCATAACAAAAAGAAATGAAGCGCCGAAAAAACGAAATCCTTCTTTAGCTACAGCTCGTCTGACGAATTTGGTTGATGAGTATTTGAACATAGAATAATGTAACAGATAAATACTATTTTTATTACATTCTAAATATGTATTGGTGCTCGGCAATTGTTTCAAATCTATGTCATATACATATGTCCATATTATTACAAACTTTTACTCGAAATTCATCTATAAATAATATCAGTGAAGAATGTTTTTGTTCATACTAAGATATAACATTTATATGTATCAGTCTATTATTATGCAATAAAAGATTCTATATATGAAATAAATATATGTTTGTATCAACGATAAACTGATGGTTTCTTTTACACGTAACAATAAAACAGATTATTGTTGTACACATTTGCAATACATC
Organism: Rotaria socialis; assembly: GCA_905331475.1. NCBI lineage: Eukaryota > Metazoa > Rotifera > Eurotatoria > Philodinida > Philodinidae > Rotaria > Rotaria socialis. The sequence goes on along the minus strand of CAJNYU010001458.1, from coordinate 81,725 downwards.
AGTGACTTTATTCAGAAGCTATTATGACTATTTTCTTCTAGAAAATCAAGACACATGTAGGTACTACCAATTTACTCGTATTCACATCCATCTGAATACTAAATTTGGCTATCTTACACTCGAGTAGTTCTTCATAAATAAATAAATGACAAAATGTCTTTCACAGTGAAATTCCGATACACCAGCAAAATAATATTGAGGGTGAAAATCTGATACAAGATTTGTGTCATGTCATCGATCGTGATTATAAATAAGAATAGTGCATTAAATCTTCGCTCTTTTTACTAGGAAATTATGTGGAAATGCACCTTTTTTTCTCTGGACTCGTCTTTCCCTTATTTTGTTACTCGCGTAAGAAAAGAGCGAGAGGTTTATTTTAGAATTTAATTGGTTTTTCACATAAATATGCATATTTTTTTTCGTCGTTTAAAAACTAATATTTTAATATCGGTCTGAATATAATTTTTTTGTTCGTATATTTTAAAGTTAAATAAATTAGGTAAATTCAAAAATTATATTTATAATATAAAGATAAATGAAAGCTTTATTTGTAAAAAGAAAGTTAAAAGAAAGAAAAAAGAAAGATTTTCTGCAGTCACTGGTAAATAGATAAATAATTTGTATAACAACAGAAAACATTGATTGCAGTTCTTGCTTATCATCACTGACATTGCAGTATGAAATAATACTAGCAAATGATGGTGAGGCATAAATCATTTATGGAAAAAAATCTAGTGTTCGAAATTTTTTTAGCCTTGAACTTCTTAATTTTCTTCCAGTTATCCGGAGAAGACCAAATTTTGGGTTTTTAAGGGAAAATATTTTTCTTTTTCTTTATTTTATAAAGATAAAGATTATCGTTATCTTTACTTTATAAATATAAATATTTTAGTTATCTTTATTTTTTAAATATAAAGGTTTTATTTATCTTTAAAAAGTAAAGTAAATATAAAGTAACACCCCTAATTCCAACAGTGCCGTTTAGAGCTGCGGTTTATCGAGGAAAAAGCTAGCGATTTACGGTGGCTTGCCGCAGTTTTGGAATTCGATAACCGGGTCGGTAAAACCGTCTGTTTCCATCACATCGGCAATTTCACACGATGCATACCTTCTGCTTCAGTGAAAAAATAAATCTCATATAACTAACTAAATTGTATGTCTATAAGATGAAAATATATTTATGTATCTGTCATATATTCAAATATGAAACACGACGAAATAAATGATTAGATCATTGTCATGTGCTGTTAAAGGTGTACGTTCACTTTTTTATTAGCAGGTTCGATAACATACACTTTAACAATAATAATACTGTGCCGATATTGATGGCACGCTTCGATGATTCTCCTTCCTCTTCCTTCTATTCTCTTTCCATTATTATAATATATCTCTCTCCTGTCTCTCTTCTATCTCTCTCTCCTATATATACGTGTGTTATGTATGAAGTTGTTACACTCTGGATATGTGAATAAACGAATAAACATCATTGCCGTGAGTGGCTGTAAGCTACTCCACCTCTATCCAGTTTGTCAATACGATATAAACTCAACAGAGTCTTATTTATCGTTACAAATACCAGCACTGAACCCATATCAGGGTCAGATATACTCGTATTCAATTACCTCCAATGAGATAAACAATACATAATAATGTGTGGAGGACAATAGGAAAAGGAAAGATAGCGCTATCGAGGTAGATGTGCTAATGATCTGTGTGTGCATATACAGATCATAACATGTGTCTAACTATTTTTGTGGCAAATATAGTCTATAACTAATTGTCTGTGCGATAAACTATTCAGTGACTTATTTAAATTCTTCTATATCCTTGGACGTGTAGTTTTTACTAAATTTTGTTGGAAATACATTTTACTAGTTCAGTATTTTATTTTTAACTTGAAGATATACGAACTAAATTAAACTCATTGTTCTATGTGAGCTCATCTATACAACGTTACCAGACGAAGTCCAAACAAACTCGTCCCAAATTACATAAATACCATGCTTCACATCTCATTAATTATAATGAGGGAAATATAACATCATAATCAAATACCACAAGCTGATATTTATTACTGAAGCAAATCTCCATTTCTATGAGTTAGACGAACTGCGACAAAATAATTTGAACAATAGTGCAGGATTATACCGTTGTGATAGCCGTTTCACGTCTTTTAAAACGCTGATTCAGACGGTCGGAATGATCGCCCCGAGAAGCTGCAATTACCATACATCTATCAACTTCAACCGACAACTCATTTCAAAATCATTCGACAAGAATATATACTGTGATCACTAACACGACAACGAGACATTCTCATCATTAAACTAACATGAGAATGTCATGTGTTTGAATGATCCTTTATTCGATGATATAGTATTAGAAACGCGTAGAAGAAATTTCAAAGCAGCGTATTGGCTTTAGCTTGGATTTATGTAAACAACACTGACTTTCCCATTCATCCTCTACCATCTTTACCAGTTGACATAATGCACGATTTATTTGAAGGGAAATGGTGCTGATTCATTATAATACTTATAAAATATTCAGTAAAATTAATGTATTTATGATTTGTTTATGGATATGCATAATATGCGTTAAATCTATACTAAAAGAATTATATATACGCCGAATTCTTACTCGTATTCAAATCAAAAGAAAAAATTGGAAAATTTCTACTACAGATAAAATGATGAGCCTAAAAGAGCTTTGGGTATTCCGTAAAATCATCTGATAAAGAATCATATATCTGAAGCGGATTGCAAAGTCTTGACTTCCATATTTTTATTTTTTACCATAAGATCATTTCATTTATGTTGTTTAATAATGCAAACGCGAATTTCATTCTTATTTTGTGGTGTTAGCAAAAAGAAATTCTCCGAATTGAAACAGTTGGTGTCAACGGTATGAAGAAAGCCATTCATATTTTAAGAAACTGGCTTTATGATCATCAAATTACAAAACATTGCATAGATAATAACTAAAAGTGATAGAAGACCTTCGCCTTTCTCTATGGTTATCCTGCGATACTTTTTATAATATAATTTATCAATTAATGGGAAATAAAATTACACAGTCGCCTATTCGTATAAAAAACACTAATATAACATCAGAAACATTTATTAACAACCTGTACTAAACAATATGAGTGCAAGATCTGATAATTTCCATGTAAAACCTCAGTACATCTTCTAATACATTTCACGCAGTTAAATATTTTTGTTGTATCTGCTGCTATATATGTAAATAGAAAAAAAAAGAAAAAAACTTAGAAGATATTATTTTATTGAATTCTGAAAAAAGATTTTGAAGATCGTGAAAGCATCTCTCAAGAAACTTTTATATAGTCTTTGTATTTTTGAAAATATAAATCGTTTGGAACTCATGAAAAAAAATTTGAAGTAAATACGTTGATTGTGCTGCTCTCTTTTTTACATTGATTTCAGCACATGTATTCGTATAATTTAAAATTATGTGACTATTCAAGGTTTTTTTTGTTACATTCATATGACTAAGTATCAAAATAAAAAACTAAAAAAAAACTAAGCGCTGCGAGTAGGATTCGAACCTACGCGGGAGAACCCATCTGATAGCTAGTAAACTCAATTTTCGTGGTTCTAGTCAGACGCCTTAACCACTCGGCCATCGCAGCTGACATGCTCACGATAGTAAACGTATAGTTATTCATGTAATTTATTTCATTCTAATATACTGATGAACGTTAAAGTTTGCCAAAAAGTTAACGCTGCGAGCAGGATTCGAACCTACGCGGGAGAACCCATCTGATAACTTGACATTCAATTTTTGATGATTCAAGTCAGACGCCTTAACCACTCGGCCATCACAGCACAAATATTAAGGCCAATAAATCATTTCTAATTCTTTATGGTAACATTTTTGCTATGGTGAATGTTAGACAACATATTTTTTAATTATCACTGTAAGTTTAATTCAATCCTACATGGATTCATCAGTGTAGTACATACTAGCATTAGCTCAAAGTTTAGTTGAACTTCTGGTACTTAATGTTCCTAAGTAAACATGGTCTAGTGCTTAATCGGCAAGGTAAAATTGATGGATAGACAAGAGATCATCCAATACACTTTAAATACTACTTAATTTTCTAGCAACTTTTGTACCGAGTAAAGAGCACTAAAATTAGTACTATGCACGAATACTGTTGTTTCATTTCAATAAAGATTAGCACGCTAAATAAAGTGTCATATTTAACATTAATTATTAATTTAGATTTGTCTGATAATGATTGAAAGTTGAGGTAGTTGTTGCGATACTATTAATTGAAGTATTGATATGGCTAGAAGTGACTACTGTTGAAAATAGAATAAAAGATGCATAGCTCATGAATATTTTGATATATAAATCACAAAGTTCTCTGATAAAAAGAAATTGATATTTTCAAAAAAAATGAAGCAGTACTTATAAAGTGTAATTTTTTGTGAACTAGTTACAAACATTTACTCCATAAGAAAAAGGAAAATAGCTGCTGACACTGCTGCACTGGAAATAATTTATTTTCTATAACATGTTGTTTCATTCTTTTTGATAATCTTAGATGCCTCTAGTTAAAAACTAAATTTAACAGGACTATGAAATTATTCGATTTTTTAATATAAAACATCTTATTATCAAATCGTTTTAGGAAGCGAAAAATTTTCTTTTCTAAATCGGTGAAACATCTACCAAATTAATACTTCAAACTGAGGTTATAACTTATTCTATATCAAGGTTATTTACTTAATTAGGGATGTTAAATAATTCTCTGTACAAAAACATTTGATTTGTATGATATTGATCATTGAAAAATATATTTGTCTTCTCAGCACGAAATTGACGAACGACTTTTAGCATACATATCAGCGAATAGTTATTACTGAAATAAAAAAAAAATAGTTTAAAAGATGATTAATGCAAAACTTTTAGATTATACTAACAAACAAAAATTGTTTGCTAAGTTCAGCTATTGTTGCTGAAAATAAATCTTTCTAATTTATTGATGAGTATTATGTATTTGAAAATTATAATTCATTAAAAATCTTAGTATCTACTTTCGATTGACTTTCTCTTTAAACCTATACGAAAGCTATGCTAAATGAACGAAGTAATTCATCGATAGACATAGTAACATAATGGTATGAATCAATATTAAGAAAAGTTGATATAGCTGAAGTAAAACCATAATGATTTATTTATTTAAATAAACAAAAGAAAACAAACAGAAAAACAAACAAAAAGGAAATGAATCACAACAAGAATGTAGCTAATATCTATAATAAAATAAGAACTCCTTCGAGAAAATCCACCGTAAATGAAAAACCGAAAGACAAATATTGTTTTCTTGATATTGTTCGTTTATTGTGTATACCATTGAAATGAAAAATAAACATAAGTACTTACTTGTATGAATGCTAAGATAAAAAGCTAGGTTTTAATTTTAACTCAATGTGTGGTGATTTCTTTTCAATTTCTAAACAAATTAAAACAAATATTGAATTATACATCTTTCTGTTCCATTTTTCAAGCACCTCGATTTAGTGGTATATAAGCTGGCATCACATTTGAAAGTAGAAATGATTCTTCAACCGGTCTAATATTTATAAAAACAGAAAATAAAATTTTTATGTAAAAAATAAGCGAAGAAAAAGATCCCACTTAGACTTGATTTTCAAAATATTATTTTCGTTTCGTTTACGTCGATGAGTTAAATGACAATGTTTTCCACGAGGACACCGGCCCGTTGATTCAAAATGAGGACATAGTAGAACATGTTGTTTCGCACACTGAGTTAGGTTTTTTAAATTTAAATATAGAGAAACGAAAAAAGAAACAAAAGGAAATTCTTTTCCTTATACACACCTCTGTTGCTTTTGCACAAAATCCTTGAACAAAATCTTCACATATTTGAGCATCATGTCCAACGTACGAATGCGCATAGGGACAATTATCTTGACCACAAGCACCTTTTATAAAATAGGAACATGTTGGAACTTTACCCGGTGTTAATTCATGAGAATAAAGACAAGAAGAATTTTTACAACGTCCATTTAAAAATCTATACGAGAAAAAAAATCAAATAATTTTCCTTGAATATTTCATCAACATACTGTGTGCAAACAGCTATTCGAGTGCGATCATGTATAAATGGACATTTATCACCACGATGACATTTTCCAAATCGATTAAAATAAATGCAATTTTTCTTCTTAGTTAACGTCAGTAATTTATTCTTTACGTTTCTTAAACGATAATTTCCATTACTGATTTGAATACTCCGTTGTAAGAGAATACTATAGTATATTAAACAAATATGATTGAATTAAGATTTCGAAATAAACTGAACACACTTCGCTCTCGCTATGGTTGGACGTTCAACTTTTTTTATCGGGATCGATGAGGATAAAATTTTGCTAGTATCAGAATCTGAAGCTAAAAAATAAACAATTAAGAAAAAAAAGGTCCACGAAGATGAAACTATTACTTAAACGTTGAAGACATTTGCCATTTGGATTAGTATGAAACTTAACACCACGAATACGTACAAGACATTTCGATAATGATGCACGAGGTTTACGTTTTGACACGCGTCCATTTCGCAAACTAGGAGATAAGACTTTTCGATGATCAAGTTTAAAACTAGATTTACATGAATTAAAATAAATTTATTCTGTTTTGTTTTTGTAAAATATATCCTAACCTGTTACTATCTCTGTATTTTAAACTAGTTCTCATCCATTTGTATTTATTTCCAATACTTTTCGCAATTATTGCCGATGGTTTATCAATACTTTTTGCTCGTATAATTGTTGGCTTTTGAGGATTGATTATTTTCTCTTGTTTAGCTGCATGACGTATCAGTTTAAATTGTGATGTAGGCCGATTGACTATTGATATATTAGGTATTGTTTTTGGTAGCTTAATTAATGTCGTGGTTGAATGAATCACTTTAAAACGAGTTTGATGGGAATAGGGTTGATGATAAGACAATTCCATCTATAATAAAAATTTTATTCATTTTTTTACAAGATTTCGCTTAACTACACATGTACATATAAACAAAAGAATTTTATTTTATTTTATTTCGTTTAAAATTTACGAATTACGAATACCAAGTGCTTGTTCTAATTCAACACGTTTCTGTTGAACTTTATTATAGAAATATCGACTAACAGCTTCATATGACCATTGTTCCATGTAGTAATCAGCTCGTCGTTCTTCTTCAGTGTTACCAATCGGTGAATCAGTTAACATTTTAACATCACGAGATTGTGATGCTAACCACTTACAGATGAAACCTTGAGGATCATCAGCAAATGAAAGATAAAATTCTCTGCTTTGTTTCAATTGATTTATACTATCGATATGTTGAAGAACCTGAAAATTGTTAAAAATAAGTAAATTTTCTTTTTTTTTTATAGAAAGCAAATACTTTTCGATCTAGTTCTTCTAATTCATGAGTATTCTGTGGTGTAAGAAATGTTCGCATAGAATCTCGAACTTGATCGTCAACTTCAACATCAATATCGTAACAAGCATGTTTCTTTTGATCAGCGCCGAGGCTAGTAAACAAAAAAGCATATGTATATAACTTTCGATGAAAAAAAAGCAATTGTTACCAAATTGTATGATTAATAATAATAGGTTCCGATGGAAGTATAAGTTTATTAAGTTTGCCTGGTAAATCAGGAAAACGAATACGTGTACATTCGAATATCTATTTAATTAAAAACAAAGTATTATGACATTAAAAATCTGTTAGGTATCATTGAGGCGTTACACGCTCTGACACATAGATTAGATAAAGGGTTGTTTTGCCAATAACAAGAGTATAGAAATGATTGATCGTTGACACTGCGGTTTTTCTCCAACAACGGAAGTGTTTGTATTGTAAGTTGAAAAGACTAGATGTTTTTACATCAAAAGAAAGCTCTCACCGCCACACTAACAAGGTTAAAATATTAGCTCATCTTGGCTTGTCTAGAGGGAGATATTCGATTTTTCAGTGAATCTTCTCTACAGGACCGGTTTTCCCAGCAATATCATATTTTCGAATTTGAACCTGAAACTTTGTATGCATGAAGGTCTCAATGAAACTAGCGTATAGAAATCAAATCAGAAGTTTTGCACAAACTCTCTTCGAGATATAAATGTCTCAAGCATACAGCTTCTATAGAAAATCGTCAATATTTTGAGAGATTCATATCTCGAAGAGAGTTTGTCCAAAGCTTCTGATTTGTTTTCTATACGCTAGTCTCATTGAGACCTTCATGCATACAAAGTTTCAGGCTCAAATTCGAAAATATGATATTGCTGGGAAAACCGGTCCTGTAGAGAAGATTCACTGAAAAAATCGAATATCTCCCTCTAGACAAGCCAAGATGAGCTAATATTTTAACCTTGTTAGTGTGGCGGTGAGAGCTTTCATTTGACCCGAAGATGACTTATCAATACAAACACCTCCATTGCAAGTAGCTGAATTTTCGATAATAGAAATGTAATTCTATCTCTTAAGGCATTGAGACACTTCTGAAGCGTCGAAAATCTGCTAAGATTTGATTACTCAATAAGAAAAAACAAAGCCACCTACTGATTGTAATTGTGCATCACAATGAATAAATTCTCGTTCTTCAGGATCTTGCAGTTTATGTGTTTTAATATATTGCCAAAGAGCCTGAATAATTGTTTGGCGTGTACCATTGTTTATTGAAAGTAAACGAGCAAGACGAGCATCGAGACGATATTGCGGTGGCTAAATGAAAAAGTTAACCATCAAACGAATATCAATGGGAATTAATCTTACTGAATGATCAAGAATCATTAAAATTGTGCATTTAACATTTTGATCACCTAAACGACGCACTTGAAAACCATCAGTTTCAGCCGTAGCATTTGTTCGATGCCACTAGAAAATTTTCCTTCATTTACAATGATTACTTTTGAAAATATCTCACAAACCTCAACAAGATGATTGTCAGGCCCATATAAATCTTTGTCTAATTCAATAACAAGACTACGAAAAAAAGACGAAAATTTACGTTTTGATTTTCCTTGATCAACTTTGGTTGCGTTAGGCTAAAACATGAATAGTAAATAAGATTGTTGTTTTTTCTTTGCATTAGTCTAACTCACATCATCAAGTAAACGACCTTCAACACGCATTTCCCAATATTGTGCTTGATCATCATCCATACTCATTGGATCGGTATCCATACGAACTGGATATTGATGACTTATAAATATTCGTAATTTCTTTTTAGCCTTAAATAATAAAAAAAAATGAGAGTTTAATCGATGTGAATATTTGCTTTTTTCTCAAATACTTTTTGTGGTCGTTTGAGTACTTCTTGTAAATCAAGTCGTTTTTTCAGTAGAACATTGTCTAGTTTTTGTTCGAGACGTAACAATTCAATGTATGCTTGAGATTCTGGCACCAAAGAACGTATTTGTTTGTGAATCACCTTTTCTGTTAAACGTTTTCGTTTTTTCCTTGAATAAAAATTCATGTAAGCATAATAAACGATAGAGAAACTTTTTACTGTTGTCTGATCGAACCAGTACCACCCATTGTAACAGCATTTGGCATCATAGACTGAGTTGAACCCATCATATTTCCATAGGCCATCGGTGGTTGTTGTCCTGGTTGCATCATTTGTTGCGGACGAAGATCAGATGGACGTTTATTTTTATCATAAACTAATGTACGATTATTCATTGCATAGGGACTACCAACAGCTGGTCGAACCATCATAGATCCTTGCATTGACGATGATGTTACCATAGGACGCATAGGTGGCACACCAGCTGTGGCATTAGGTTGAGGAATAGGATTCATCATGGTAGGAGGACGTTGCATGGGTGATCCTTGTTGTTGCACCGGACTAGAATACATGGTTTCCTTATTTTACTAGGGTAGTACGTCAGATGATGAAATGTACTATATACGAAAATCTTTGTTTACACTTGCAGATTATTGGCCGAGAGGCTGCGATAATGAACAATCCGTCCAATAGATGGCAGTAGATGTCACCCTTAAAAATAATATACATCGATTCTTTTGTGGAATACTTCCACAGACTGCTACAAGAGTTTTTAACAATGTTATTTATGAGCTTATCAATAGTGTAAGACAAATTCAGTACTGATTATTGGTTTGCTTCGATATAAGTGTATTCAAAACGCAGTTTAAAGAAGCAATATATTCTTTAAGATTTTTGATAAAGAGCAACATAATTCATTTCTATATTTTTCTGTGTTAGACAAAAAAATGATACTTTTGTACGGGTGTTGAAATGATGTTTTTTATTTTTATTAATATATGAATAGATTTAATGGATCAATGAAAAATGAGTTTTTATGCAGAAAAAAATATTCTTGTATTGCTTTGAGATGACATATTTATTCTTGAAGTTCTTCTTTGTCAAAAATATATTCGCCAAGACCAGGGCCAGCACGACGCAAGTTGGTAATGTAACGAGCGAATTCATCGAGTGATTTAACCTGAAAAAAGTAAAAATTGAAAAAGATTTCGACACCAATCAAACAGTTACCTGTTCATTAAGAAATTCATCTTCAAGAAAATTTGTAAGATGTGGATCACTAGAACAGAACATGATATAATTATAAATACAAAAATGAATCGAATCTCATACTGATGCTCGGTAGCAGAAGTATGAATTTCAAGTAATGCTTGATAAACATCCTTTTCCAATTGTAACGCCATTTCATGAGCTTCGAGAGGAGAACGCCAACTTTGTTGTTGCGGTTTCTAAATTTGAAAAGAAAGATTTTTTTGTTTTAGTTACGAAAAAGTCTAACCTTTAGATCCAAAAGTACGATAGTACCACCACGTTTATTTTGATATTCCATAAATTTATTGGCATGTTCTTGTTCCTCTTTTGACATTTTTTGAAAAAAATCATAATGTCCTATATGAATGATAAAAGTTCAATTTAAACAAACACTTTTTCTTTGATTCAAACCCTTTAAAGCAACATTAGGACGATTAAAATAATGTGCCATAGCCATGTAAACATAACTAGCATGTAATTCCAAATTGATTTGACGATTGATTAAACCTTCATTATCTAAATGATAATTACTAAAGAAAAGGAAAATATTTTCAATAGGAAAACTTTTAAAATAAAAAAACATACAATCGAACCAAATCTTCCGAGGGTTGGTTTGATGAGATGAAACCCGATTGAGTACCAGGTTGTTGTGTTTCATTTTTTTTCTCCATTGTGGTATTCGAAATGAACTACTTTTTCTTGATTGAAGTGTGGGAAGATTTCCTTGAAAGTAACGTGATGTTTTAATAAATACGATTCGTAACGAACAGTCGCTGCTGTTGCAAAACAAATCGACCAATTTACTAATGTAAAATGAAAAGAAACATTCTTATTTATACAATGACTGAAAAAGAGAAAAACGAGAGAGAAAGAAAGAGAACATAAACCCCTTTACATGTTATCCATCGTAATTATTCGCCTAGATGATTTTTCTACTAAATTTCTAAATCGATCCACAGTAGCGAGCGAATGAAAAGTTTCTTTTTTTCTTCCTACATGAACTTTACTAGTACTTGATTGGCGATTGAGTTTACGGGAAAGTATGGAAAACAACGAGCCCTACTACTATAATATATATATATATATATATTGATTGGAAATATTTCAGAAAAGAAAAAGAGGAAAAACAGGATCGGAATGTGATAAACACATTTTCTTCGGAGAAGAAAGAACGGTTAAAATTGAAATAGTTTTACAATATTAAGAAAAGCATAGCTATGAAGAATAATCATAAATAAAGTAGGCGGTTCTTGCATGCTAAAAGTACATGAAAACAAAAAGATATTATCGCTACTATACAATCATTCGAGCATGTTTCGTCGTATTGAAATGGATCGATTATGCAGTAGGAAATTCAGTGCTTGAAAATATCATAATGTAAATCCCTTTTGTTTTCGCTCCTGACCCCTTGTTCGAAAAATTTAGAGAAGATAAAAGTGTGAGCGCAGAAGGTTATATCAGCAGCAACCATGAATACATATTGCACTTAGAGTTTTTATTGAAAAGCGACTACCAAAACAAAATTAGCGAAGAAGCTCATGCACTTTAAGCTTCTCATTAAGGCAAAAAAAGATTTTTGTTTTACCGATAGTTTAGAATTTAATGTTTGTATAACCAAGTTTCATGTGACGATATTTACGTTAGATATTTTTCAATGTTTGATTTCGTACATTCAATCGGATGTAAATCTAATTCGCTTCAGTATACCTATTATAGTTTTTTTTGACGGAAAGGTTAAATTTGACTCATCTAAAATAGTGAATGCAACAGTTTTGCAATCGAATTCGACCAAGAAATTTAAAACAAAGATCATAATGCAGAACTTTCTCGATGTTCTTATCACAATATCTATTTTCCTAATATTTTGTCCTTTACTGAGGTAGAGAAAAGTTTAAAAAATTAGACTTCCACGGATCTCGAGAATGGCTAAACTGTTAGGCGAGTATATTCTGAAAGTTTATTCATTTCATTGGAAACAAGAACAACATAGATAATATTGGCTACGGCCTTCGCGTAAATATTTTCCTTTGTCTGTCAGGACTTTCCGAATCCTAGAGGATGAAATAGTCTATCGCCTTGAGCACGGTAACAATATTGAAAACTGACTCGTTGACTCGCCAGTTCAGAAAAAGCTACTTATGACGGTTGGAATAATCGATTTGAATCAATTCTATTGCGTCCTTTCGTTTGAAGATTGACTTGTTCTGAAAATACTTTATTTCGAAGAACTACACCGTGACTACAAATATCTCCATTGGAGACAACATAGTGCATGAGTGTGTGATTGTTTACTTGCTTAAGATAGTTTCCGCATTGTTATCGTATTCGACTCTGTTTAAAACACATTTATGACATGATCATATTTTTTACATCAATTATTTTATGAGAAAAATGTGCACATCGGCAGATATTCGATAAAATGCGTTCGAATAAATGGCCATTAATAAATAGTTGTATTCGTTTTACTACTGATCTCGTTGTCTGTTACATATATGATCTGTATATTCACCACAGTGGGCAAATACGAAGAATGCTGAAGAATACTCGATTTTTTTAATGTGCACAATGATATCTATTTTTAATTAGCTTTTTATGAGATACTTCAGGAGAATATTAAGTGTTGGAATATAAACCTCAACCCACAGCCTGATTTTCAGCAATTCTACGAATGATAAAAATATCAGAGGACATGAGCGTGTATTTCCTACTAAATCAAAAAAAAAAGATTACAAAGAACTTTCCTCTACTTTTCAACATTTCCGTCAAAGCGAGGTTCGCAAATAACCTTTTTATTTTTCAATAAACGTAGTTCATTTAATGGTGAACCAACTTGATTCTCCTATCAGACTGATAGTCGAATCGAAGTTACTTCAAACAATCGTTGACGGTAGTATCGCCCATCGTAGTTGTAGTTTTGAGTAGCATAAATATATTGCAGTGCTCTCATATTAGTCAACGAATGTGGAATAGAACTCAATTGGTTCGATCGGATGGATAATGATTGTAGTACTGTCGAAAGTTTCAAATTTCCACAGCGATTGATTTAATTGCATTACTATCTAATACAAGTTTTTCTAATAGTCTATATTCACCAATATCGTCCACGATAGTCAAAGAATTGGAGCTCATATCAAGTTCACGAAGATAAATAAGCGGAGGTTGAATAATGTTTCCTTTCAACTGATTACTCGCTAGAGTGAGCACTTTCAAATCGGCTAAGTCTGTTGATATCGTGACTGGTAGTGATGAAAGTTTGTTATATTGCATATTCAATATTTCTAGGGATGTCAATGTCAAAATACTGACAGGAAACGAAGTGAATTGACAGTGGAACAGATCAAGGTGTTTCATTCTAGGTGCATCAATGAACATAATTGTTTGGAGATGAGAGTTGCAACGTAAATTTACAACTGTTAATGATGGTGCATTTCCGAATGAAACGAATTCAAGTCGATTATCTGGAGCCGAATTAAAAGTAGTTAGAGAATTAAAATTCTTGAAATTGATCGCTTTCAGGTTTCGACAGTATATTGTTGATATTGATTCGCGTTCAATGATAAATTCCTTAACGAAATAAGGTTTTGAAGAGTTAATTTTTCCAAAATTTCATTCCCCGTAATTTCTAACGAAGATAATTTAATCATATCTTTTATTTCAATTGAACGCATTGCTGAATTCGATGATATTGTAAATGTTGATAATTCTTGTATTTTTTTTAAATGAATGTGTTCAATTGTTGAAAATTTTCCATTGGACTTGGAAGCACTGCTAATTTTGGTATATCCTCTAAGCTCAATGCGCGTAGTTTACTTAAATTACCCATGCTGATACGCGGAATATTTTGTAGACTTGGAAGTTGTGCTAAAGTTAATGATTGCCATTGTCCACTTTCACCTGGCAGATAAGTAAGATTGTAAATGTTCCTCAATATTAATCCAGATAAACGTGCCAGTTCTCCAATTTCAGATGGTATATAATATTTAATTAATGTGTAAGTGGATTCGATTTGTAACAATTCTAAATTTTTCAAATTACTAATGTCCGGTAATAGCGAAAGATTAGTATTGATCAATTGCAGCGATCGCAGATTTTTTAAACAGAATACATTGGTTGATGGGTTTTTATTATCGACAACAATCATTTTTTTAATTTGTTGTAATTCTGTATCATACTCAACTGATGTCCGATTTGGTGATAGATTAAGGCGCACGAAGAATGGATTCAAGTTGATCAGGTCAAGTTCATTCGCACCTACCGAACAATTAAGCGTTGCATCGGTAACTGAATAAAGAAAAAGGAAATCAATGAAACTAAGCTTTTCCATGTACAAACAACAATGCGACCTACCGTGAAAATCGATGAGTCATAGCTGTAAAAATACTGATAACGCAATTAATTTCATTCCTACTATAATAAATCTCTAAAAATACATTGCATTTTAGTTTAATTTCAAACTATAAGAAAGTAGTGTTGGACTAACTGTTACAAAACAGAATTGCAAGAATATATGCAGTTGGTAAAATATACTGCAAAGATCGTTTCACTAACTCAGGACAACAAAAGAAATCGTAATAGAAAAAAGCGCATCATTGAGCCATCTAAATCCGCTGATTTGAAAACTGTATTTTGTGGTCTTATATCTTTCTACGGCGACGATTTCTGATAGAAGAGATGGTAGTGTGAATGATATTACATTTTATTCTACTCGTTGACACCATACCATTGCACCGTTTACATAAAAAGGGCAACTTTATTCACCCAACAGAAGAGAAAGAAATGCAAGAATAAAAATAATTCCAGTGATGAATGGAGACAGATGTATAGGTTTCGTAATAGGAAATGGTTATTCAATAAGAAAGAGCGAGCGTTACGTAGGAAATTATGAGAAACAAACATTAAATAACAATTCATGCATTATTAATTGGTAAGAGTAAAGTATGGCAAATAAAGAACTCGATCGGTACTACTACATCTACATGTATTGGTCTCTTAAAAGAAAGCGTCAAATTCATAAAGTATATGAGACAAAAATATTGGCATTGCTGTTTTGTTTGATATTAAATGAAACAATGAAGTCGTTTCAGCGAAAGTATACGTGCACGCGTTTCATAAAGCTGATGCTCAAATATCGATTGGAAGTGGCTCAATCATTATACTTAGAGAAGAGCCTTGCATCCAAAATAGTACCGAAAACCACTTGTGCATCTTCGGCAAGAATATTCTTATCCGAAAAAATTTCTTTGAGCCTTTATCTTCGAGTATCTAAATAATTGATCTGACATACCAAATAATGAATAGACGAGTATACGATTAACAACACGAAGATAATATTTCAGCTGAATAAAACCTATCTTCATGCTCAAATAATATAGTGCGATCAAGAATTCACTGAGATTTCTTTCTGATAACCATGCGCTCAGAATATAATTTATTTCCTACATTGTAATCGAAACGATGAGAAGTGTAAATACAAACTGATTTTGTTAAATCATTTATTTTACCCTTGATGAAAGGTGTAAAAATGCACTAGACACTGTGGTCTTTCTAACCGAAACAAAGATCAGATGGCTAGGACAGTTCATTATAGAACTATGTTAAAAACAAGACTCAAACAGAATTTTGGCACCAACTAGCGGTGTAAGCCGCCGCCGATGGACCAAAACGTTTTTAACTTTCGAGCCGCCGCCGTCATATGCGCAGGAATGCTAAATTTTTGAATATTTTCGATACTCAGAAACACGCTTCAGGATTCTTCTGATCAAACTCCTAATAAGAACGTTCTATATTATCATTTTTCCCTTTTATGTTACATAATTTTCAAAACTATGAAAATTTTTTAAAATAGCTTCTAGAGATTTTGAGCCGCCGCCGCCGCCACTCACCGAGGCGTCGGCTTACATTAGAGTCCTGCAGGTTAAGACTTTTTTTGCACCATAGCCCTGCCCTACCACAGAGATTTTTCATTTTACGCCCTATCATATCCTTATAGTTAGTTTCAGGTTCAAGTAAAAGTCAGCGTGAAGTTTTTCTTCACTTTGTTTCAATATATTTTATTGATTTTCAACGAGAATCAAATGCAAAATTAATAAATATTTCGAAAGTTTCTTAAAAATAAAATGTCATTTACAACATCACCACTTAAATGTTGCCTTCTCTCTATCAAAATTCGCCCGTTTGCACTAAAAATACGTTCATGTCGAGATGATTTCGAAGACATTTTTTATTACATTTACATGCGCATTTACTCGACAAATAAGCAAAAGTGACTGAACTCGCCAGCTTATGTAAAAAATAGTACTAAAAAATATGTCATCGTTTTCCGTTTGGCGTTATTCTATCTAATGAAGATAGATTATGATATCACGACTAACACTGTTTTTGATCAAAAAGATGTCAGAAATATATATTAAGTTCTACTCTGTAAAATTCTTATTTGTGTGAACTACACCCTACTTATACCCTAAATATTTTTTTGTAACCTTACTCTGTCCTGCCCTGCGGGATTCTAGCTTACACCTCTACTTCCAACATGTTAATGAATAGCATTGAATGAACCAGTAAAAGCAACGATCTTGCAAACAATCAATTATTTGCCCGTAGTTGAACCGTGGGTGGGTGTTTGACTCAAATCGATGTAAAATACAACGAGCACTAATATTGGTTGACAAATGTCATTAGTCTACTTCAATCAACGAACATCATTTTCAAATATTAGTCAGAAAAGTATAATCTTTGTCTCATAGTTCACGCATTGTCAAACCAACTGCGTCAATCGAGACACCCATAAAAAAAAGCTTCATTTTATCTTAGAATGATATCGATACATTCAATTAATACCAATCGACGTTCAAGCAATCATCTATCGAACTACACGGGAAAAAAACGAAGTCAGATGGATACTGTCTATGAAACACCAAAATTCTATTCACAAGTACGGAGACTAATTTTTCTCTAAGAGACTGATAAAATAATGCGTGTCTTAAAATTGAAATAGTTGCTTCATAGCGACATGAAAATATCGAATCATAAATCGATCGTGCATTCAGAAATGCGCAATATTGATCGTCATTTGTAAACATTTTAGTACAAACACATGCGCCCCTACTACAAACGTCACCAATATTTGTTTATCGAAACACGAAAAACGTTACGGCTCCTTATCTGATGAGCAAATAATTATTTGTTTTTGTGCATAACTCTATCTCATTAGTGATAGTGATCAGAAGCGCAAACGTCTCTTCGATATTCATAAGACTCGATGATAAAACATAAAATATGTAAAAGCACTAATTTTTACTGATGCCATTAATTTTTCAATAGAACGTATTAAACAACGAAATAAATGACTCATTAGTATTTTTATATGTCATTAATTTTTCAACAAAGATATTTTATATCGATGTCGAAAATATGCTCTTTTGCTTTATTGATTTTTCAATATAGAATCACGATGACATGGAGAAAAAAGGATTGATTCAATTGATAAAAATGGATGTTAGAATAATCAAAAAAAAACAGGATGAACTGATGAAACGTAGATTTTCATATTTTTTGTTAATGAAGAAAGCATGTGGGACGAAAATGTTCTTATAGTCGTTGGTTGTTGACATTTTAGTCTTTAACATGCTTGTCGAAAATGTATTCACCAAGACCAGCGCCAACACGACGTAAGTTGACGATGTTTTCAGCATATTGTTTGATTGATTCGACCTGTAGAAAAACAAAAGATTAGAAAAAGATTATAGAAGAAAATATTACGTCACCTGTTCATCGAGGAACTCATCTTCAAGATAATTCGTCAGATGCGGATCACTAGAACAAAATTTAATATATTTATAGATGAGACTCTAATCAAAATTCATACGCGTGTTTTGAAGCCGTGGCATGTAATTCGAGTAATGCTTGGTAAACATCCTTCTCTAATTGTAAACCTGTTTGGTGCGCTTCAAGAGGCGAGGCCCAGCTTTGTTGTGTTGGTTTCTAAATTTCAGAAAATAAGATCATTATTACAAGCAAGGAAAATAAACTAATTATCAAACCTTGATGTCCAAAAGTACAACAGTACCACCACGTTTATTTTGATATTCCATGAACTTGTTGGCATGTTCGAATTCTTCCTTGGC
>CAJNYU010001458.1:0-62711 GCA_905331475.1 Rotaria socialis | reverse complement strand
AATGAAAAATATAGCCTCGGTGATATTAGAAGAATAAGAAAGATCTCGGTAGACATCGAAATGTTATTTTGTTTTTCGTTGCATTATATTTTAGGTTACTCGATAACATCGCTAGATGAGGCTGAATAATTTCAAAATTTGATATTATACCCAGATAAATCGTATAATCTCGATTGTTTTTCTTTCGAATGAGACATCAGTAAGTTTTCTATAGAAATCTTTGTAAGAAACCCTATTCGTTTGCTATCGAGTTTTATTTTAAGAATGAAGTCGAAGTATTGTGCGATGATAAAATGCTCTGTCATCGTGCAAAGAATCAAACGGAGAATAAAATTTAAAAAGAAAGTCACAAAAAATCATGAATATTAACGGAAAATTTAATCATCAACTAGAGAAGCTCTCTGGAATGAGTAACTAATTACAGCAATTTATCTGATTGTTTTCCTACAGATTTCCTGCCATTTTGACTTTTTAATTAGTAATATTCTCATTAGCAAATAATGTAACGAGCTTGCACATGCACTCTTTTCAAATTAATAAAATTTTTAATGATTACAAAGTGTCTCAATATTAGCGTTAAAATAGAGCCGCATTATCTTTTTGAATAGAAATTCCACCGAAATGTTTTGACGAGAATTTGATGGAAGATCATTAGAAAGATCAAATAAGATTTTATGATTTATCTCCAGTGAAGTATATATATTTTACTAAATTTTACGGTCATTCCGACATTGAATACTTTGATAATAGTGAGGCTTCAGGAACCGGCTAGTATATATTACGATCTACCAAAATATGTTTTTTTTTCCAAAGAAGGAATGAACGAGAATCCGCCAATCGACAGACTCTCAGGTTGGTATCGATTACAGTAGAAAATTCAACGCGAGTGCTCTTTTTTTCTTGATTACAGAGTAGATTGACGTTCAAAAGGCAATTCAAATAGAAAAAGCCTGAAATTGTTTCTAACAATAAAGTCACAGAAAATATTCTTCGTTAAAAAAGCCTTCAATGAATTTTTTTCTAAATTTACTGATATATTTCCACAAAAAAAACAGCGATAATACGAATGATGTAAGTTTAGCCCCGATAAATAAATATTCTTTTGTTATGATACATTCAATGTACTTTGCATCAGTTTAGTCAAACAAGTTATTGCGTAGTTTTTATTATCAAAACAGTATACATAACGAGATTGGACTGTGTCGCTAATTTATCATTCAGAAATAATAACCAAGAGCAATTTAAAACAGAACCCTTGTTATGTTGTTATTGCATTTGTCCGCAGTGCCTCTTTAAAAATAAATCTAGAGTAAAACTACGTCATTTTCTTCGGAGATTGAAAAAATTGAGTTCTATGAAATTGTGCACCATGGCTTGACAGCTACTTGTTTTTTAAGTTCATTTGCAATTTTCCGGTGAAAATAATACTTCCCACATTTGTTTTTGACAAACATTTAGAAAAATGTAATATTTTGTTTACAGACTTTAACCAGGTATTTTTGTTAACGCCCAATTATCTTTACCGCAGGCACGTTAAACATAATATTCTATTGAAAAATAAATCATTTCCCCCCTTCATTTGTCATGCATACACTGTCAGTGAAGCATTTGTAAAATATTTGCCTAGTTCTGTTTATTCAGGTAGCAAAAAAACAAGAACATAAAAATTTCTATTGCGCATATGTAATTCTTGGCTTTCTTTAAAAACATGAGCAAAATGAGAAGTCGCTCAAATATAATGATTTTATAATAACAAGATCAAAGGTTAATAATTTGAAAAAAAATCATTATTTCGATGTTCAACATCCGTGCATGAAGTTTCGAAGCACTTGATTGACTACTGAGGTTACCAGAAAGTAAGAAAAACATGATTGCTAGGAATAATCATAAATAAAGAAGGCGACATTAGTGAATGTTTTATTATATGTTAAAAGTACATCAAAACAAAAGAATATTTTCGTCACTATGCAATCACCTCAGCACGTTTCATTCTATTTAAATAGGTCGGTTGTTCGTTAGAAAAATTTTCTTTTAAAAATGTAATAAGACAGATCGACTTTTTTTGTTGGGGTTCTGCAGCAATGAAAGGGTTTAGAAGAGATAAAAATGTGAATGTCAAAGGTTATATGAACAACAACAATGAATTCATATTGTACTTAGAGTTTATTGAAAGGAATTAATAAAAAAAAATAAACTTCGTAGAAATTCGAAACTGTTCACGCGGGCACCCCAAATATTATGCAAGTATATTTCGAAAGTGTACGCCAACCATTTGAAATAAGAATATCAAATACAGCGTGGACTTCGATCTTTGAATAGTTTGTTTTCTTTGTCTAACATAACCGATTAAGCCCTATAAAACAGCAGCAATATCAAGACACAATCGCAACCGCAACGATTCGGAAAACAAATGTATCGGACGCTATGTACATGAGTCCAATTGGATGATTTTTCAATTGATTGATTGGTGTTCTTTCATTCTGAACATACAGAAAAGTGTTCAGATACAAAATAAATTCGACTGCATCGCTGGTTAGAAGATGAAATTTTTTTTATTTCGAACAACTCAAACGTGACTACGAATGTCGTTATTGGAGACAACTTGATGCATGAATGATGTTACTCATCTACTTAATATTGTTTCCCTATTGTAATCGAAAAGCACATTTGTGGCGTGAGCCTATTTTTCATATCCATCATTTGATGAGAAAAATGTCAACAAAGATAAGCATTCGATGAAACTCGCGCAGATAAACCCTCTACTGTTCAATAGTTGCATTTGTTTTACCACTGATCTCACTATACTCCTCAGCTATGGGATCTCATTTCTTTTGTATAGGCACCGTAGTGCGCAGACACAAACAGTCATGAACAGTAATCGATTTTTTTTGACTTGCTGATAGATAGCCCAAGAGAATATCGAGTATTTGAATACAAAACGCAGCCGGCAACTATACCTCCCAGAGTATCACCAATAAAAAAATATCGGAGCAATTGAAAGTATATTTCTTACTAGACGAAACAGAGATTAAAACGAAATTTCATCTTCTTGAAAACATTTCTGTTTTTTAATAGACGTAGTTCATTCAATGGTGAACCAACTTGATTCTCCTATCAGATTGATAGTCGAATCGAAGTTACTTCAAACAATCGTTGACGGTAGTATCGCCCATCGTAGTTGTAATTTTGAGTAGCATAAATATATTGCAGTGCTCTCATATTAGTCAACGAATGTGGAATAGAAGTCAATTGGTTCGATCGGATGGATAATGATTGTAGTACTGTCGAAAGTTTCATAATTTCCACAGCGATTGATTTAATTGCATTACTATCTAATACAAGTTTTTCTAATAGTCTATATTCATCAATACCGTCCACGATAGTCAAAGAATTGGAGCTCATATCAAGTTCACGAAGATAAATAAGCGGAGGTTGAATAATGTTTCCTTTCAACTGATTACTCGCTAGAGTGAGCACTTTCAAATCGGCTAAGTCTGTTGATATCGTGACTGGTAGTGATGAAAGTTTGTTATATTGCATATTCAATATTTCTAGGGATGTCAATGTCAAAATACTGACAGGAAACGAAGTGAATTGACAGTGGAACAGATCAAGGTGTTTCATTCTAGGTGCATCAATGAACATAATTGTTTGGAGATGAGAGTTGCAACGTAAATTTACAACTGTTAAGGATGGTGTATTTTCGAATGAAACGAATTCAAGTAGATTATCTGGAGCCGAATTAAAAGTAGTTAGAGAATTTAAATTCTTGAAATTGATCGCTTTCAGGTTTCGACAATATATTATTGATATTGATTCGCGTTCAATGATAAATTCCTTAACGAAATAAGGTTTTGATGAGTTAATTTTTCCAAAATTTCATTCCCCGTAATTTCTAGCGAAGATAATTTAATCATATTTTCGATTCGAATTAAATGGATTCAAATTGATAAAATCAAGTTCATTGGAGTAAACCGAACAATTGAATGTCGCATCGATAACTATACAGAGGTAATAACGTTTCCTACCGTACATATTGAGGAACCATAATTGTAGCAATAATGGTAATACAAACAGTTCCATTCCTGCTATTATAAGTCGTTAAAAAGGTTTTTGACTATATGTGAAAAGACAAGAAAACTAAATAAATCTGAATAGAAAAATTCTCATGAACTCATCTCAATATGTTGATATAAAAAAATTCTTTTATAGTCATGTATCTCTCTATTGTAAGAATTTTTGAGAGAAGGGATGTTAGTTTGGACGGTATTACACTTCCTTTTAATTCTTTATATCAGTCAAGTTTATTTGCGTAACTGGAGCGACAGAGACTAAGAGGAAAAAATAGACAAATAATAAAAATGGCAGTATTGAAAAAAGACACATATCTCGGCGTCGTAAGAGTAAACGTTACATAGTTAATGATCGCAAGTGAACATAGAATCAACTCGATCGGTATTACCACATCTACTTGTACTGATATCTAAAAGAAACCATCAAAATTACATAGTACACAAGAATAGCGGGTGGTGCGAAAGTTTTTGGACAAAGTATTCGTTGATTTTCTGACCACTTGCGAGAGTCAGCCGAATTTGTAAAACACTGTGTTAGGATTAGCACCTCGGAATCTGTGTTCGAAATCTTTACCGGACATTTAAAGTAGAAATTTTGCTTAAGTTTTTGAAAGACACGAAAATGGCGTTTGCACAACTTTCAACCCCAAAAGTATAATCCAAGATTGATGCAAAAGATTATTCTGCATGCTGTAAAGTATACAACAAAGATCACCTTATAAAACTGTGTTCTAATAAAAGGTTGTCTTCGAGGCTTCTAAGAATAGTAAGAGTCTTACTAACAGATTATGTTTCCAGCGCTTATTGGCTTTCCACATGTTAGAACTTGTTCCATAATTTCTGTAAAATTAGCGGGAGGCAGTCAATTGTAAGTTCATTTTGTAGGAGACTATCTTGCTATTTATATAGTCGAAAACAGTCAGCAGATAATAGTCAATACGGCACTCATCACTGGGGAGAACTTATACAACCTATGTATTGATTAAAACAAAAGCTCCAAACTTCGATGAGGCCTAGCACAAGAACTTGGGACCAGGTTATGCTTGCTGTCTTTAAGTAGAAGATAAGGGAACGTCGAGACAGAAAAACCTAAAATATCATATAATCAATTTCACACCGGGCACGATCGAATATTCTGTCGCTCGATTCGTTAATTATACAGAGTTTTGCCCAAAGCCTTTTTTCGGGCCTTTCAAAAATTTAAGCACAATTTCTATTCTGAATGTCCGATAAAAATTTTGAATACAGATTTTGAGAGAGCACAAAATGCTAATTCTAACACGATGTTTTACAAATTCTAATGAGTGGCGGAAAAGATCTACATTACTTTTGTTTCTGATAAAGCGCTGTAGTGGAATGTCCGACAGAGCTGATCTTTGTTTTTGTCAAAAATAGCGGTGTCTAGTAGTGTAAAAACGGTAGCCATTAGCAAAACAAAAGTCAAAACGAATGTCATGGAAAAACGCCTGTGCAACTTCGCCGAGAATATTCTTATTCGAACATATTTGTTTGAGCCTTTTATTTATCGACTTGTGGTATTTTCGATATATCGTGCGTGTACAGCTGAGTATTGCAAACAATATTCTCTTGTGGTACTTAAATAATTGATCTCACATATCAGTACGAAAAATCTTATAGATGAATGAAACATGATTGAATAGTAGCTACTACATAGTGTTCGTTCAACCTCGATATCTAGGACTTGATGTACCATGTCTCTTATTATGCGTTCTCTTTGTCATATAACTGACCGAAGGACACGCTTTCATTAAGAAATACAGAAAAGGTCTATTGAACAATGTTGTAGAGCATATAGATCTCTATCGTGGTGCACGTATTGATGATAAACAAATTTTAGCGTAATAAGCCGGAAAAGTCCAACAGATGATATCCAACATCTATAAAAAAAATGTCGCTCATAACGACGTTTGATGAAAATTTGTCGTCGATGCTAAATATAGCTACAATTGGTGTCGATAATAAAAGCGAGGTATACTTTGCAAAAGCATCATTTTTACGTTTCTGGAGTATCCTCAGGCACTCGTGAAAAAGTTTTCTTTCTCCATTACTGTTGTTCACAAATAGATAGAATGACATGTGTTGATCTCAAGCATTATGTGCTTTTGAAGGTTTTTTCTGCTCATAAGAGACATATGGACCACTTGGGAGAGCTCAAAATCTGTTTTTAGTAGAAAAGACCGCAAATCTATGTGAAAGATTCATTTGAATTGAACCTGTTCGATGTAGAATCGTTTGATCTACCAGAATATGCATGAAGATCTACATACAAGAATGCTCCTAGATTGATCATGGTCAAATACCGCCCCCAATGGATTCAATGCTATAAACAGTGAGCTTATGGTGTAACAGAAAACGAGAAGAAAACAATGTGGTTTTCACTTACAATAGATAAATCGAGGAGCTCTTTTCATACAGATCATTTTTGGCAGTTTATCGGAGATTTTAGTGATCGTTTAAACCAAACTCATTATTGTCGATTATCTTTCATTGAGGCATGTACAAGAGTTGTTTGAGAAGTGCCAACGAATGGTCCGTTAGAAAGAACTTGCCGAGTTATCAGCTTTGAGTGAAAATCGCTTTGATTCACTCATGCAGCCATGGGATCTGTCAGTTCAAGGATCACTGTCTACAGCGTTGGACCCATTGGGGGCGGTATTTGACCATTATCAATCTAGGAGCATTCTTATATGTAGATCTTCATGCATATTCTTGTAGAGTAAATGATTCTGCGTCGGACAGGCTCAATTTTAGTGAACCGTTCACATAGATTTGTGGTCTCTCCCGGTAGAAACTAATTTTTTGCTCTTTCAAATGTGGTTCATATGTCTCGTACGAAGAGGCAAGCCTCCAGAAACATACAATGTTTGTGATCAATACATCTTATTCTATCTATCTGTGAACATCAGAGTCGAAAAACAACATTTGGCGAATGTCTGAAGGGTACCCCAGAAATTAAAAAATGATGCATTTGCCAAGTAAACCATACCAGTATGAAAAGTGCTCAACATCGATACGGCTTTTATTGTCGACACCAAGTTTAACTTTATTTTGCATCAATGAGAAATTTTCATCAAACATCGTTATTCAGGAAAATGATAGCTAAACGCCGTTACATGCCTAAGTGATGAGTATTTAGCATTCGATGATGGCTTCGAGGCTATCAACAATGTTGGAACATCTTCAAATCGTGTTACAATTAAAAAGCAAAATAAATG
Source organism: Rotaria socialis (assembly GCA_905331475.1). Classification (NCBI taxonomy): domain Eukaryota; kingdom Metazoa; phylum Rotifera; class Eurotatoria; order Philodinida; family Philodinidae; genus Rotaria; species Rotaria socialis. The sequence goes on along the minus strand of CAJNYU010001458.1, from coordinate 55,402 downwards.
TCTTCACAAACAGACTGCTTGCGTGCTTCTGGAGAAAGATGTGAGTTCATTACCCGTTGATCGGCTGTCACACGTTCAAGAGCAATAGTTGTTTTCGTTTTCAACTATTTTTGTTTAAATAATAAAACTTCATATTTATCTATCATGTTGGAAAATTTCCTAGTGCGTTATAAAAACTTTGGTAAATCCAAGTCGCATATTTGTAAATACATGCATATTCATAATTCTACTGACATTAATGGATAAAAAAAGGCAACGCGAAACTATAAAAACAAAAAATAAGAATTTCCAGAGATACTAAAAATCAAGAAATTAATTTGTTCCCCCTTGGGCAAAAGCGAAGTGGCATTGATGCTGTGCATGAGTTGGCAAGAATTTATTTTCTTTTGAGTTACAATCGATTGTATTAAACAAAATACTAATTTATGGCGAATTTAAAGTCTTCAAACGTCGCACGTCGTTTAGAACGACACGAATAATTGTCTGAGGCATATTTTGGTTCGAAGAAAATCCACATATAAAAATACTAACACACACACAGACAAATATTTATACCGAACATTTAGTATTGTCTATTCCTTCTTCATTGACGTCTCCTTGTCGGGGTACTAACATTTCTCTATTTGATCATAAGATAAAACTAGTGAATTTTTATTTCTTACAAAACGTAACTCCAGCAGCTTTTCATTCCTTGAATGAATTCGAATTCAAATGCTTTGGCTCGCTTGAGGACATCGGATTTTTTGCTTGAAATTGAAATAGTAGCTCCATAGCGAAACGAAAGTATCGAAACATAAATCGATACTACACTCCAAAATGCGAGAAACTTTGTCCATCATTTGCAAACATTTTAATTCAAACATACACGCTCGTACTGCAAGCTTCATCAATATTTGCTTAGCGAAGCGCGAAGAACATTACGACGTTTTACGTGATGACCAAAAAAATCTTCAAAGTCAGAAATAATTACTTGTTTTCGCGCATAACTCTATGTCATTAGTGATAATAATCAGAAGCGCAAACGTCTCTTCGATATTCATAAGATTCGATGATTAAACATAAAATATGTAAAAGCACTAATTTTTACTGATGCCATTAATTTTTCAATAGAACGTATTAAACAACGAAATAAATCACATCATCAGAAATGACTCATTAGTATTTTAAGTCGCCGTTGGAAATATGCTTTATTGATTTTTGAATATAGAATCACGATGACATATAGAGAAAAAAGATTAATTCAATTCATGAAAATGGATGTTACAATAATCAAAAAAAATAGGATGGAATGATGAAAAATAGATTTTGATTTTTTCTTGTTAATGAAAAAAGCATGTGAGACGAAAATGTTTTTATAGTCGTTGGATGCTGACATTTTAATCTTAAAGATCCTTGTCGAAAATGTATTCGCCAAGGCCTGTGCCGACTCGTTGTAAGTTGGTGATATATTCAACGTACTCTTTGATGGATTTGACCTGGAAAAAAAGCAAGAATACTAAGAGATTATAGAAGAAAATATTACGTTACCTGTTCATCGAGGAATTCTCCTTCAAGATAATCCGTAAGATGTGGATCACTAGAACAAAAGTTAATATATTTATGGATGAGACTCTAATCAAAATTCATACGCGTGTTTTGAAGCCATGGCATGTAATTCGAGTAATGCTTGATAAACATCCTTCTCTAATTGTAAACCTGTTTGGTGCGCTTCAAGAGGCGAGGCCCAGCTTTGTTGTGTTGGTTTCTAAATTTCAGAAAATAAGATCATTATTACAAGCAAGGAAAATAAACTAATTATCAAACCTTGATGTCCAAAAGTACAACAGTACCACCACGTTTATTTTGATATTCCATGAACTTGTTGGCATGTTCGAATTCTTCCTTGGCCATTTTTTCGAAATATTCATGATGTCCTACACGATAGAAGTAGAATTTAAACGAATAATTTCTTTCGATGCTCACCTTTGAAAGCAACATCTGGGCGACCAAAATAATTTGCCATAGCTGTATATGCATAGCTAGCATACATTTCCAAGTTGATTTGACGATTGATCAAACCTTCACTATCTTCATGGAAATTGCTAAAGATAAATATATTCTCAATAGAGAGAAAAATTCATCCAAGTCAAATACATACAATCGAACCAAATTTCCCGTGGCTTGTTCTTGTGCTGACATGATAGTAGACTGGCTTTTTGTTGTTGGAATACGAAAAAAAAATTTTCACTGTTTTATAAACACGATTTGTAACGAACAATCACTGCTGCTGCAAAACAAATCGAACGAATAACTGAAGAAAATGGACGAGAAGTAAGTGTATTTATACTAAGGGAGTAGGAAAAAAAGGATAAAAAGAAAGAACAGAAAAAAGACTAGGAGGGTTGATTCTTTTTCTTTTTCTTCATAGCCGGCCTTTGCACGTGCTTTTCGCTAGTATTGTCGTTATCAGAAAGGAAGAAAAATAGAAAGCCCTTATTGCTATTGTATATCTTTTCTAAGTAATTCATCAAAGGAAAGTAAACAGCAAAATAGGCGAAGAAAAACTCGCATTCGTTAGAAAAATTCAGATAAAAACAATTTCAGAGTACTGAGAAAATCATTGTAATCATGACGATGCAAGTAAATAATGCGACAACAGGGCAATGTGCTCCTACACGTTTTCACGTAAGATTATACAGCCAGGCTTCATGCGATGAAAATAGATGAGTTGTATAACGAACAAATAATAAGCCTGAGTATTTTTGCCTTTGAAAACGAAAGTGCAAATTACACACGATTTACTCTTCAATCGATAAAAATATAGAGAGGAGGTGGAGATTTCAATGAACAAGGTCATTCTATTGCTATTGAGCTTTGCGTTTCATGAAACCTATCAACGCAAATTACAAGCTTTTCATTAAGAAAAGTTCTATTTTCATATCATTCATAAGATAACGTTAAATAACGAAATAGGTACTTTTGTTTAAACGTACTTTCTTTTCGAGGATCGTTATCAGTATTATCTTTATTCAAAATGTTCTATGCATTCACTTCTGTCTAGCAAGGAAAGAAAGTCGACAACATCATGCTTTAGATTTGCATTCAACTATTAGTGATTCCGGAAGGGAAACATAGAGACTCCGATACCGCCGAAATTGAAGCAAACTTCAGAATGAAAAATATAGCCTCGGTGATATTAGAAGAATAAGGAAGATCTCGGTAGACATCGAAATGTTATTTTGTTTTTCGTTGCATTATATTTTAGGTTACTCGATAACATCGCTAGATGAGGCTGAATAATTTCAAAATTTGATATTATACCCAGATAAATCGTATAATCTCGATTGTTTTTCTTTCGAATGAGACATCAGTAAGTTTTCTATAGAAATCTTCGTAGAAACCCTATTCGCTTGCTATCGAGTTTTATTTTAAGAATGAAGTCGAAGTATTGTGCGATGATAAAATGCTCTGTCATCGTGCAAAGAATCAAAAGGAGAATAAAATTTAAAAAGAAAGTCATGTTTTCTATTCTTCTCAATATGTTTCGTTAGATTATAACATACTTTCGAACAAAGCAGATAATTGAAAAAATGCAGAAAATCATGAATATGACCGGAGATCTGGTCATTTTAAATAAATAAAAGCTTCAATTATGACAGAGCTTAGTATTAAAATCAAGTCAAACCACCTTTTTAAGAGAAATCCTAATTAAAACTTTTTGAACAGAATTCGATGCAACATCATAAAGAAGATCAAATAAGATTCTATAATTTATCTCGAGCGAACTATATACATAACACTCAGTTTTACGGTCATTCGGGTATTGAATACTCTAATAATAATTATGCTTTAGGATTCATCAATCACCAGACTTTCAACATGTTATCGCAAAATAATTGATCTTGACTAGTCTAAATTCTGAAAATAAGAAAACACTTGTAATTCGTTTTTAATTACAGAGACATAGAGAATATTCTGCGTTAAGAAAGTCTTCATTGATTTTATTTTCCAATTTAAAATGTGTCATGTAAAAAAATAGTCAAACTACGAGTGATGTCAGCTCTGCCCCGATAAATAAATATTTTTTTGCTTTTCTACGTATCGCGTGATAAAATACTTCTCTCATGTGTTTTTATTATCAGTAGTTGAATGTACTTTTTATCATTTAAATCAAATAAGTTATTGCAGATTTGTTATCATCAAAACAACATACATAGCAACAATGGGCTGCGTCGCTAATTTATCATTCAGAAATAATAACCAAGAACAATTTAAAACAGAACCCCTATTCGATAGTTTTGTTATTATTGTATTTGTTCGAAGTGACTTTTTAAAAATAAATTTCGAATAAAACGACGTCATTTGCTTAGGAGATTGAAAACAAAAATTAATTCTACGAAATTGTACACGATGATCTAGCAATTAATTACTTTCTAGTTTCATTTGCAATTTTCCGGTCAAATTACTACTTTCTACATTTTGTTTGACATACATCTAGAAGAATGAAACTTTTTGCCTATAGACTTTACGGGGGGATTTCTGTTAGCACCCCATTATGTTTAACGGAGGAATGTTAAACGTAACATTCTATTGAAAAAGAAATAATTTTTCACTCTTCTTTTTTCATGCATGCATCGTCAGTGAAACACTTGTAAAATATTTGCCTACTTCTTTTGATTCATGTAGTACAACAAGAAAAAATCATGAAGAATTCTATTGAATATGTAAGGTTTATTTTTGTTGAAAAACACGAGCAAAGCGAAAATTCACTTATTAACGAGCGTAGGCTAATAATAAAAAATCATTGTATCGGGTGATTTTCAATATTATTGTAATCGATTAAATTCTCGATGAAAACGAACGATTTAATAGAAGAGAAAAATATATGATATGTTTCAGGGGTTTCCAAGAAACTCATTTTCTCACACTTTCTTAGTGACGAGACTTAATGGACTTAACGGACGTAATGAGTATATTCAAGTGAATTAATCGGCTGACCCAGATTTTTATCTGAAATCTGCCTTTTTTACCACACTCATGTAATTACTTCGATTTTTTAATAAAAATCATACAAATATCTTAATAAGAAAATATTAATATTTCTCATAGAATTTTTAAAATATCCATTTTTTATCATTCAATTATCGACGTGCGATTTCTTAATATTTAAATAGTTGAGCAATTTTTAATTAGAGAATCAAGAAAATTTTCATAACTCTAAAAATAAGAAAAATTTGCTTTTTCGATATTCATCTTAACGTAGCATATTCTCGGATTATTTAAGGTCCCAATAGGGATCCTATTGAATAGTTTCGATCTGAGAATACACATGTACATCTGTCATTAAAAAATGATTTCAACCACGTATATCCAATTATGTCCAGATATTTCAGACATACAGATGGTACTATAACGATACATGGACTCGATACAAGATAGTGCAAAGTGGTACAGGTTGTACTTGTGCATTCCTGTTCCAATCAGCTTTTTCTCTCTTGGAAAAAAATCAGGAGATGAGGAAGATAAGATTATATCATTCGAAAATATTTGATAAGGTCAGATCTCTTCCACCATTGATTTCAATCCAGGAGAGATCAACTAGTTAAATCAAGAGGACAAAAAACTCATCCACAATGAGTTCTCTTAGTGTAAAGTGAAAATCGATTTGTTCATAGTTAAATGTTGTGTGATCTAAATAGTTTTATTGAAGAAAAATAAAACGTTTGACAGAAAAGAACTTTTCATGCACACGATAATATTGACTTTTTTCCTAATGAACGTTTTCTCAGAAGAATATTTTTGTTGGAAAAATTTTCATCTTTGAATAACGCCATGAATTTGTTTTGTTTAAATAATAATTAATGTATTCTTGCACAAGGAAAATAATCTCGTAAAGAATTGAAGTAACGCTTTTCTCCGGATAAAAAAATTTCATTTATTTTAGCACAGTTGATTCGTGTAACATCTCTTGTAAAATTACGTGTTACTCTTTCTAATGATTTATAATTGATAGAAATAACAATATTATTATGAAAATATGTTTTTGTATTAAATAAAAATTCTTCGATATAATCATCATGAACTTCTTCAATATCAAGTGTAATAAGATAATTATATTTAGCAATTGTTGAATTAAAATTGTGATTTATTAATTTATAAGATTGTTTATGTATTTGTGATTGATGATTAATTAAAGATAATCTTTCCATAAATGGAATTGATTGAGAAATTTTAATAAAAAATTCATGTTCAAAAGGATATTCATCATATAATGATATAAAACGAACATATCGATATAATCCATCTGGAAAATTATTTGTTATCTTTTGATAATACGGCATTTCAGATGGATATGAAAAAATATGACATTGACCGGTTTTTTTCTCTCGAAAATAATCGACATAAGATATTATTTTCGTATATTGAAAATCTCTAAATGACTCCTCAATATCTTTTTTTGATGGTAAATTTATTTGATTATTAATAAACATAAGTGAACGAATATCAAATGTAAATAGATTTAATTGTGGTAAACGATTGATAACATTTTTCTTTAAATCATTTCCATCAATAAATTTATCATTAACATAAATCGTAAGATATAAACCAAGTTTTTCAATATTTGACATTCGATAAATAAGTGGCAGAAGGCATTCTTCATAGCGTGTTACTTCCCAAGCACATGAGAGAACGAAACACTTTAGATTTAAAATTTTTTCCTGGAAAAATAAAATAAAATAGAATAAAATTAATTTTTTCTTAAAAACTGACTTTATTTTCAATTAAATCTGTTGACAAAACATTGTTAATCAAATCAACAATGAGTGTATGAAGTTGACTAAAACGACCATCAAGAACATAAAGTAACTGTGAGAAATGTTGAACCTTGATATTTAATACCAAAAGACTTGAAGAAGAAAAACTTCGAGATGGAACATCAAATAATAGAGAAACAAAATCTACATATGATGATTCAGAAAACGTTAAATGTGTTAATTTGTTAAATATAGAAAAAATACAACTGCATATTTTTACTATTGTAAACGAATTATTTTTTTTTCTAGGAGTTGTTATAATGAGTCTTGTTATTTGTTTTTTAAAAATACCAGTTGAAAAGCGTTCATCTAAACATACAATTATTAATTAAAATATATATAGGGGATCATATTTAGATCAAACTATTATCTTCATTGCTGTACTGTTAAATATTAAATATTAGTTGTTAATCATTATCTTCGATGAGATTATTCAGTCTCTCCAATTATATCCTTTTGTTAAGGGACTAAATAATTTCATATAAGACAGTAATCTGTGACTATTTTACAGATCAAGATAATCATCTAGGCCCAATATGGTTAGATTCTTTAACTGATAATTCAGATAAAGCAATTCGGAATATCCTACGGTTGGCCAGGCTCACAGATATCAAAGATCAATAAAAATAGTCAATAGATTAAGATAATTTTTGATAGAAACAAATCATTTTTCGAAATAATCTGTAGTTTTTTTCCTAAAAGTAAGGAATTTGGTTTGTTAAAATCTTGCTTTTTTATTCATTAGGAATGTTTTATGTTATATCGTTTTTTATATATGATTCTTTTATAAATTCATACTGAAATATAAATTAGAAAAGTACTTTCTTATATTTATTGATGATGCAGCACGATTTGATTTTTATTTAATAAAATCTAAAAGATCTTTTTTGTTCTTTCATTTATCGATATTTCGTCTTTGTTTATCCGGACATTTACGAGATTGTTATGGATGTTTTGGTTTAATGTTGCTGTTGTTGTTGTTTTGATCTATGTTTCCTATCCACGGCCTGATATTTTTTTCTTTTTCTATCGTTTTNAAATGTCCGGATAAACAAAGACGAAATATCGATAAATGAAAGAACAAAAAAGATCTTTTAGATTTTATTAAATAAAAATCAAATCGTGCTGCATCATCAATCTATTGAGCCAAATGAACGTCTCGATTCTCATATATACATTATGAATTTCTTATATTTGTTTAAGATTCAAAGAATTCTATTTTGATTTTCTTACCAGTAAAAAGACGTCTAGCTGTCTTTTCATTAATATTATATAGACCAAGCACATATAAATTAGGATAATCTGCAGCACGCAAAATACTTTTTGCAGATGATGGTTCAAGATAGAACCATTTGACTTTTATAGAAATATCAGGTAAAATTTGTAAACGAAATCGATTAAGTGCAAAATTTGAAGTAAGTTTATTATGAAATTTATTGGCAGACCATTTGACAAAGTTTAAATTACTTGTGAATATTGGATCATGTATAATTTTATTCAATCGTTTACTTTTAATGCCATGAAAAAGAATAAAGTATATCAAAATTGTCCAATTTTTTAAAAATAATCAAAAGAATTTCATCGGATAAATCATTCAATTCAACACATGAACGTTCCATATTTATCTTCGTTTACCTATTTGTTTCATCTGAGTAAAGTCAATATTTATATACGCGATCAAACACAATAGATAAATTAACACTAAATTTAGCAAATATGATTAGTGTTGCTACGTGGAAACATCAATCATATTTCTTAATTCATTTCGTAAGTCATTCTTGCCTGCTGAATATATTCATTCATTCTATTTGTCCAATATCGTCAATAACAAGAACAATAAAATATTTTTGACTAGTCGAGATTGTCAGCAATTTAATGAATTTATAGTTCGAAGAATACTTTTATTTATTGAACATGTCATATGATATACTGTAGATACTTTATTTAGAAAAGAATCAAGTACATCGTGTTCTATTATTTTGTATGGCATGGTGCAAGTTCAAATATATCTTATTTTTAAATAGTCATATTTTTTCATTCATCTTTTTGTGTACTCAAAAAGTGAGTGCACTACTAAAATCGGTCAGTGTGTCCGTCCGCCCGTCCGTTTATTTGATAACTCTTCACAATTGCATTCGATTGAGCTGAAATTTTGTGCACTGAATTGTCTTATCAATATCTAGGTCGAGTTCGAAGATGAGAAGGATCCGTCAAGAAATGGCTGAGCTATCGAAAAAATTGTCATTTTTGATCAGACCATCCTGAGGGGGAAGTACAGGGATTTAAAAAAAAAACATTTTCTCTGAATTATTCACAACATATATAAATCGACTCAGTTTTTAACGCTGATTTCGAATTTGATATTGGTTTTGAACTAAATCGTAGCTTTCTAACGAAATATTGACTGAAAAAGGTCTCAAAATACACAAAAACTGCATCTAGAAACCAAATTGCCTAGATATGTCTCAGAGTTCCTATGCATATATACGGAACTAATATTTAAAAAAATTTGATTCTCTACTTTCATCGAATCTGTTTCTTTATTGATCAAATATCCCAGGAGAATCAGGGTACGTCGGAATCGGTCTGAACCAATCGGTTCCGTTGAATCTCGACGATTTCCTAACTAACGAATTCCGGTCCAGATTTCGTCGGACCATTTCCGATCAATTCCCATCGGTTCCGACGAATTCCGGGTCGAAATTTTGCGGAAATTAACGGAATTTTTCCGGCGGAAATCGGACCGGAATTCGTTAGTTAGGAAATGGTCGGAATTCAAAGGAACCGACCGAACAGCAACGGAATCCATAGGATCCGATGCCGGAAACGATCGGATTCACTGGTCGAATTGAATCTCCTGGGATTGTATATCATATTGCTACGACTGTCAATAACATGTGCAGAAACACATTTATTTATGTGATTTTATTTCGATAGTTACAAATCTGTCATTCCCAATCCACAAAATCATTAAAAATCACTCCGCACAAATTTATTTACACATTAACTATAAAAGAAGCAATTGTCAAAACCCAGGAGAATCATTCCGATCGTCTGAAAGATCATCGGAAACGACTAAAACGGCATTAATTTTCACCCTATTTCGCCGTAATCCGTCCGCTCGTTTTACGAGCCATTTTTTTTTGATAGAAAACGGCCATCGCTTTTAACACTATTCTCTTCGTTTTCAGAACTGACGGAAAACGGCGCCGCTTTCTAACGTTTTACATCGTTTTTATGCCGTTCTCTTTGGGAAGACTCAAGATTAATATTTATCTGCTTCATAACCTTGTTTCATTAATGCACTATTTGCTCCTTTTTCAATACTAACAAATCCAGCATTTATATGACAATTGTTTTTAATACCTGGAGATTATATTTAGTTTTCTAAGAAAAAATTTCAATAGGCTTCAATTAAATATTAAAAGGAAAACTTTGGCTTCATTTTCATGTTGCTCCTTCACCTGAAATAATTGTTGTACATCAACAAATTTGTAAAACACTTCATGAAAACAAATTTCGTAACATCTTTCGTATAATACATTTTTTTTAGAAGAAAAAAATATAGTTATCGTACTAGGAACAGAATAATGGATAGTATAATAAAAAGAAAAGAAAAGAAACAATCGCGCAAATAATCGATCATCATCGCCGAATGAAAACTACTGTTAGAAGACCTAAAACAGCAGAAGAACAAAAAAAATAATATTCAATATAGAATGACAACGCGAAACATTTACCCAGTATATAACTTGCGATTACTTTTGAATTGGTGGTCATATGTAAATAAGATGGTATGCGTGCATTGAAACTATTGTCACTATCTGGTATTGTTGGTAGTACGAGAACGAATGCACATATGGCACCAAGAATTGTTAGAATGAAAACAACCAATGGATCTCCTTGAAAAAGAAAACAAACATGAATTTGTTTTTTTGAACGAAAACTTTTTCTTGGTTTACGTGTTTCTTGTTGTATGATAGGAGGTGTTGGATTAGTTATTGTATTCGGTCGTGTTCGTCTTGATGTACCGCCAGCCGTATTAGGTTCATCATCAAAACTTTGCTCCAATGGTTTATAGGATAGAATTGAGCAAGTTACATCTCGTTTACCTTTTTCGAGAAAATAAAAAATTAGAAATCAGTTAGGTTTTTTTGTTTCTGTTACCAATTAGATCTTGAGATTTTCGACGATCAAAAAATTGTACACGAATTTTATGTACGACATTCTGATTTGCTGATGATGCTGATGTATCAAGAAGTCGTACGATTCTAACAATAGAAATAGAATTGTTATCTACTAATACCAAATCTATTTTCTTACGTATCTACAGAATGCTGTGCGCGAATTTCGCCTTGTGGTTCAGCGACTGAATATTTTTTTGGAGCTGTACACAACACTAAAAACAACAAGAACAATAAAAATTGAACATCTATCGAAAGATTGTATTCACCTTTATAACGAACGACAAAGTCGTATGGATTGTAAAGTGTTAACACTTGAGAGAATGTGCTGGGGTCATCTGAAATCAGTAAACAATGAATTTCATTAGGGAAAAAATACGCAATGTTCACTTACCAAGATAGAATAATAGTGAATTTGATGAACAGAAGAAAGGTAATTGTGAAGCATTACTTGTCAAATGTGTTGGTAAGGACATAAATACATTTGTAATGTACGAAAATGAAAGAAAAAATGGACTGAAAACAGTTTGTAGTGCACGAGGTATCCGTCAGTCAATGACTCATTAGTAGCAGCTGACGATTAAAGAAGAACAAATAAAGTTCATTGATTCAAGAACTATTGCGAAGTGCAATCAGTATGAATTTATTGCATTATATGCGTACAGTAATGAAAGAACCTATCAATTGTATCGAATAATCTGAAAGATTATTGGTAAATTTAACAAAATCATCCGGCTAAAACATGCAGCGCCATCTATTACGATCTGTCGCTCTAGGAAGGTTTATTTCTCGGAAATTCAAGAAAAAAAAAGAACAAATGATTGAAGGCAATAGTAATTGCATACAGAGAAATTGATAAATAATGCTCTTTTACTCTTTGCAAATTCATATGTCATAAAAACATTGGGAACAACGAAACCGAAAGGTTAGAATTCATCAAAGGAAGCTATCAATGCTAATTCAATTCTCTTTAAAAAGACGAACATGAATAAGTTCTTGTTTACTGAATACTAATGATTGGCGTTTGAACTCAGCACTAATGTTAATGGTCTCTATAGATTTATTTTTCTAAACGGAATAGTCGAATTTATACTTTATACCAATAGCTGATTGAATATTGCATAAAAAGAAAGACAAGCACGAGAATATCACGATCCCATTGCTGATCTTGATCAGTAGTGGCATACTTGAATTCAATTGAAAATTTCAGTTTTCAACTTTCTACTTTTAAACCAATAGCATTCTGAAGAATCGTGACTCATACACACATCGCTATCAGTCGTAAGTTGAAAGTTGAAAATTTCAATTTTCAATTGAATTCAAGTTTCAAGTTTGACATATATAATCTTGATAAGAGGAAAACATGTTCGTCGGTATACTAAAAAAAAATAATCGGAGTCCTAACGAATAGAATTCATATGGATTAAGCAAATATATTTGACTGTTCTATGTATTTTTAGATTAGAAAAGAGTTTTTTTAGAAAAGAGTATAATAATCGATCTGCGAGAACGAGTGCATTATATATACGCAGCAGCATGTCCTATTAGAACATACCATTTTCTTCGCTGTTATATGTTTCTTATTATATATAGATGCAATAGGGAAATCTTGGATAATCCCATCGGTATTAACAGGAAAGCTTATTTCATACTAACTTTCCAGTCAATTGATTCTATTTCGAATCGAAAAATCCTAATTTGTTTATAAAACTTATTTTAATCTAATGCCATCTGTATTTCATTTCGGATTGGCCGAATTTTTCAACTGTTTATGTTTATCTAGTCTTCGTTCTTCTTTCTTATTTGAAAAAAATTGAGTTGTCCTCAGTTGATCGAATACAAATGGCTGAAGTATCGAATGAAAGTCACTTGTAAATAAAACTAAAATCAATTATTTTTTCCAATTGCTTATGTTTTTCCATTTTTCTTTAGTGCAAATTGGTCGATACCAAATTTACAAAAAATTAATGTTCAGGAATTATATACTCGACACCGCCAAAGTTTACGTTCATGGTTTGAATTTTTCAATACATCGAAATTTAAAACACCTGTAAATATTGGAACAGGTATTTTTAAATATTGACCTATTTAATTTCTTATTTTCTTCTTTTAATTTGTCAAGCTACTCGACGACTTCTTGCTAATGTTGAATATTTTCAAACAAATTATTTCATAGTTATTATTATTTTATCCATCTATTGTGTGTAAGTTGTTGTTATTTTTATTCGAAAAAAAGATTTTCCTATTTTTCTATTCTATTAGGGTTACAACGCCATCACTACTTTTTGTCTTATTAGCTATCGGCGCTGGTTCTTATTTAGTCACTATAAAAAATCGAGAAAAACAATTATCATTCATGGGTATGTGACTGAATTCAATTTATCGGTCTAAGTAAATTGATGATTTTAGGACGTCAAATACCACTACCACAACAATATGCGGCTGTGATGGCTCTTTGCATTCCATTACTGATTATAGTTGGAGCGGGTTCAGCTATTTTTTGGATTCTTGGTAATTGTAATAAATAAGAAAATGTTAAGCAATTTATTATGTATATTTAGGTGCATCGGTATTTGTTATTGCTCTTCATGCAGTGTTTCATCAAACACCGAACCAAGATGCATTTGGTTTACAAATGCAAGAAGTTTAGATTTAGATAATTAATTAATCTCGGAATATTATTTGTGATATTTAATTTGCACTTGAATTTTTTGTTTTTCGTTTCTATATTTAAAATTTGCTTTTCGTTTTGAGACATACTAATAACCGAATAGAAATTCATCTTACTCATATAAATATTATTATTGTTTTAGATGGCGTCTTCATCAGATTATATCATCGAAGTTAGAATAGATGTTTTAAAAACATTGAAAATCTTTGGAATAACAGCAACTGCATTGACAGCGATTGGTTTGGGTGCATATTATATCCATCACCGTATGCAAAGTTCCAGACGTGTTATTCTTCAAGATGAAGTCAAACATGTTCTTGAACCGTTTGAATTATCCGATGAACAATTGCGCCGTGTTATGGCTAATTTAAATACCCAGATGACCAACGGTTTAAAATCCAACGACAGTGAAAACAATGATTTAGCCATGTTTCCAACATTTGTCAATTTTAGACCCAATGGTCAAGAATCAGGAGAATATTTAGTTGTTGATTTAGGTGGTTCCAATTTTCGTGTTTCCCATGTTAATATTGAAGGACGAAATCGATTACGCTTAAAAAATAAAATATTTCTTATACCACATTCATTATTATTAGGTGAAGGTGAAAAGCTGTTTGATTACATTGCCGAATGTTTACAACGATTTATTGATGATAACGGTCTAGCTACACATAAACGAGCTGATTACAAATTCGATTTAGGTAAAGCCAGTGTTTTGCTTTTTATTGAAAAAGTTTGAATTTTCATGAAAAATATATATTAAGACCTATCACATTAATCTCGGGTTAAGGTATAAATGACGAGAGACACACTACGTATTGATTGAGAACAATCATCTGATACTCCTACAGTATTTTAAAGATCAAATATTTGTATATAATCTATCATCAAACAATAAAGCTACATACCTTGTTCTTCTGTTTCGTTTTCAGTAAAGAATATTTGTTATCTATCGTATTTTTATCTCGCACGGGAGCGTATACAACTGCCAGACGTCGTTCTGTCTTTTAGTATGAGACTAAGAATCCTTCAAAGGACTTACTTATACTGCTTGTCTGAAAGTCACACAGAGTCGAAAGAATAAACAAGTAGGTCGGCGTTTCTGGTAGAAATGATTGATCATTGATTATCTTTCTTTTTTAGCCTTTACGTTCAGTTTTCCATGTACTCAAACAAGTTTAAGTCAAGCAACTTTAGTATCATGGACGAAAGGTTTTAGTTGTACTGGTGTCGTTGGTAACGATGTTGTACTTTTATTACAAAATGCAATCGATCGACGAAGGGTAATAAAATAATCATATACTATAATTACGTGATAAAGAAAATTTTAGACCTTACAAATACAAGTTGTTGCCTTAGTTAATGATACAGTAGGCACGTTAATGGCATGTAGTTCACTATATCGTGACTGTAGAGTCGGTGTTATTCTCGGCACCGGTAAATATGAGTTAATCGTTATTGACGTATTCTTTTTTTTTTTAATATAACAATTGATTAGGCACGAATGCATGTTATTTCGAAAATCTTGATAATGTACCGAAATGGGCCGGTGAACGGAATCAATCAACTAAACAAATTGTTATCAACACTGAATGGGGCGCTCTTGGCAAAGTAAGTGTTCAAGATGAATTCGATGATTTAACGAAAGCGCTTTTTTTCTTTAGCACGGTTGTCTTGATTTTATTCGAACAAAAATTGATCGCGAACTGGATGAATCAAGTTTAACACCGAATCAACAAATTTTTGAAAAAATGATTTCCGGTAAAACATTTTATATATGTAAATTAGTTATTTTTAAAAGAAACTTAGCTCTGTATTTGGGTGAAATCGTTCGGTTGATCATAATCGATTTAGTTCGATCTTCGATTCTTTTTCCTGATCGTATGCAAAAAGCACCTAGCCGTGGGCGCGATTACAATATTTTTCTTAGTCTACGCGGTAAATAAATGCAAAAGAATATATTAATAAAATTATTTTATTCATTCATAGGAAGTTTCTATGCGAAACATGTTGCCGACATTGAATGTGATAAAAGTAAATCGGATAGAATATTGATTTTTTTCTCGTTGATATCTAAAAGAAAATTTTCTCTTTGCCATTCTATTCTAGCTGAAGATTTATCTGTGACAGCATCGATTCTTACTTCCATTGGTATTTACGATCCATCCTATGACGATTGTTATATTATTCGTGAAGTTTGCAAAACAGTATCACTTCGAGCAGCAAAATTAGCAGCCGCAGGTAAACAAAATGTTGCATCGAATTTATCGTCTATGCGAAATGATTATTTTTATGTTATAGTTATTGCTGTGGTTGTCAATCGTGTCAATATGCCGTCGGTTACAGTGGGTGTAGATGGTACACTTTTCCGACATCATGCACGATTTAGAAAGAATCTTATTCGTACTATGAGCCGACTTGTTCCAAGAACTGTAAGTTTCATTATTCGAATGCAATAACTTTATTGTCGATATATTTATTTTTAGCATCGTTTGGTTCTTTCTGAAGATGGTTCATCGAAAGGCTCAGCGTTAGTAGCAGCTGTTAATCGACACAACCAAGAAACATTGACATCAACATAATTTAATCAAAAATATATTTATTATTCATGATCTTTTTCATTTTTGCATGAATTATCGTTAGGTAGATCATTTCTTACAGCTTTAATCCTAGTCATTTTATTATTCTTACGAAAAAAAAGAACAGTTTTTGCATTCTAATGTAGTTAACTTCTATCGTACATCAATCTATAGTAATTTCTTCTGCTTAGATGACTAGTGTTGCCTGTTGTAATTTTATTTAAGTTGAAAAAAAGAGCAACTAATACATTATTTCTAGATTTTTATGTTCAAATGGATGGCTTATATTTGCCCGATGGGCGTCAGCTCGCATTAATTGATCGTGATTGGATCCTTGACGAATTGCCACATTTAGGAAACCCAGACGACAACTCCGACGCTAACTATTTACTTGCATCAGCAGCAGCAGCTACAAGTGGTACAGGTGTTGCTACAGGCGGCTCAGCAGGTCGAGGCACAACCGGTATCGGAACTGGAAGTGGCTCATCACACGGAGTAGCTAATCATACGGGCGGTGGATCTGTTGGTGCAGATAGTACAGGAGCAAATAATCACGGCGCCGGTGTTAATCATAATCATAGCTTATTATATAATCCAGACGAATTTGAAGGTGATTTAACATTACTTTCGGAAATTGTTGACGAAACACAAAATAAGTGGTCGGATTTTGGACTTAACCAATTACTGACACCGTACGCACGTTCAATTCGACCTGCGTTCAAATAGGAAAAAAACAAAAAGTACCCACAGCAACCAGTTAAATTTTACTTGTTATTATTATTATTGAAAAAAAAACTCCAACAATGCCTCTTATGAATTATTATATACTTCGTTTCAAAAGATATTTTTTTCGATACAGTCTTTATTTTAGTCGAAGACCAAGATTAAATCGTATCATTAAAATTCTCTCCATTATTATTATTGCCTTTCTTTTTATGAGTCTTATTAATGGTATTCTTTTTTCAAGCGTTTTTTTCTTACAAGAGAATACGAACGAACCAGATTATGATCTCGATACACGACCCTATTATAAAGCAATTGAAATGAAAAAACGTTTTGATGATTCAGGAAATTATTTGATTGTACAAAATTTTGTACAATATCAAGCAAATTTAACTAAAAATGCCGATATACTTGCACTTGATTTACATACAAATATTGCACAACTTCATCTATTATTACATCATGCGAAGGTTTGGGATGGACCAATATCATTAAGTTTATATGTTAAAGGTGCACGAGGTAGTGATGATATTGATTATGCATCTATATGGCTTCGATGTAATCGACGGTCATTTAAAGTACTCAATGTTCATCTTGTTATCTCGGCTAAAGCTTATAAAAGTAAGAAAAGTGTTATTTTTTGGTTGAGCGTATTGTAGAGAGAAGCGAACCGTTGGAGTAGACCTAACGAGGGAAAATATCTAACTGATAAATCATTTTTCGGATCGACCCTCATGCATGTCCTGAAAATTCCGGCTCAAACAAATGTTCTCTTCCCGAGATATTTGGCTTCAAAAAAAAAAAGACAGTTTTAGAATCCTTCGTGAAATATCAGTGATTTTTGGAAGTTAAATATCTCGGGAAGAAAACATTAGTTTGAGCTGAAATTTTCAGAACATCCTACTCATCAATAGGCCTGTCTGTGAGCGAAATATCATCATTCAATTTTTTGGTATATGCCGTGGTAAAGACTAAAACTTCAGTAAAATGTCCATAATTCGGAACAGAAGACCTATGGGTATTTGCCCTTTTCGGATTTTTCATACCTCAATAGGGTCTACCAAATGCATGAGGATCGATCCGCAAAAGTGATTTATCAGTTGGATATGTTCTCTCGTAAGTTACAATTTTAGTAAATATATGAATGTGACAAAGAGATGCTGCTAATATATTCCTCTAAATAGCAGATACATTTCGGTTCCTTATAAAAATAAATGTGGAAACGTCGGATTTCATCCGAGAGTTATCTGTACTGCAAAAAGTGCATGCGATATATGAGTCATTCTAGAATGTCTGAACACGAAAATTATCATGAGAAACAAGGCAATTTGATTTCTGGATGGAGTTTTTGTGAATTTTGAGACGTTTTTCAGGTGATGTTTCGTTAGAAAGCTATGACTTAGTTCAAAACCAATATCAAATTCGGAATCAGCGTTAAAAACTGAGTCGACTTATATATGTTGTGAATAATTCTGAGAAAATTTTTTTTTTTGAAAAATCCCTGTACTCCCCCTCAGGGATGGTCTGATCAAAAATGACAATTTTTTCGACAACTCAGCCATTTCTTGACGGATCCTTCTCATCTTCGAACTCGACCTAGATATTGATAAGACAATTCTGTGCACAAAATTTCAGCTCAATCGAATGTAATTGTGAAGAGTTATCGAATAAACGGACGGCCGGACACACTGACCGATTCTATAGTGTACTCTTTTTTTTTTGAGTACACAAAAAACTTTGCTTCTACACAAAAAAGTACTGCCCTCACAGCTATGATTAGCTACATACTCTTTCATTTCCTTAAATTTAGGCTCAATATCCAGTCAACATAATTCTCATAGTGTCAAATATGCTGTCAGTTGTCAACACATCACATACGTTAATCATAGTGACGAAACCGATTCTACACCCTATCCATCCAATCTTCTTCGTAATGTAGCTTGTATAGGCAATACGCTTCCTTCTGTAAAATACACTCTTACACTGGATATCGATATATTCCCAGCGCCTGATTTATTTCATCATCTTGTATCATTTTATACGAAAAAATCGATGCCAAACGAAATGTTTAATCGCACGCTCTACGTCATTCCAGCATTTGAAATTCATACTGATACAATAAAACGTTCTATTCTATTACCACAAAATAAACGGGAATTAATTTTACTATGGAACGATGAACATATTCAACCATTTCAAAACGATGTTTGTTCATCATGTCAATTTCTGACCAATTATAAAGCATGGAAACAAGAAACAAAAAACGATGAAATTCTACCCATATTTCGACCACATTACTCACTGCCATGGAAACCCTACTACGTTGGTCCTAAAGATGTACCTCCGTTTGATTCACGTTTTAAAGCACATGCACATGCAAGAATAAGTCAAGTAGAAAAGAATTTTTTTTTGTTTCTTCTTTCATTATTTATGAAGAAATTCTTGTTGTTTAGTGTTGCGAAAGCTTTATGGCTGGCTATGATTATGCTGTATTGAACAATGTTTATCTTTATCGGTTGGGTTTTCTTGATAAATCTCAATTGCCCAATACGAAATTAATTGAAGACGATACATCGTTATTACTTTTTCAGCAATTTCAAGAAGATCTATTAAAGCGTTATTCAAATACAACGAGAAGATGTTGATCTCTATCCAGATGAATATTGTTCTTGTATTCTTTTCTTCTTTTGTTCTTTATTATAAAAATACATCTATGATTGCCATAGAAATGCATAAAAAATTATCATTTGTAGATATGCGAGGCAGAGAAACAGTTTCGTCTGTAAATACAGTTGATGGCCTTGATCATATCATTGTTAGTCCACCGGTATCAATTAAAAATCGTCTACGAAATTTTGTTGGTTTGCCGAAACCGATAGATGATGACGATTGCTCTTGGTGTATGTTAATCATAGACAATAAAGTTTCTTTTTTGTTGTATTGTTTTGATTCTTTTAGCGACGCATACACTTCTATGTGCCACTGTCTTCCTAGAAGATGCTGTTAACTATCAATCCATAGTACATAAAGTGTCGAACCTTTATCTCTTAGTCTATCGATGGTTTTCCTGTTCATTGATTCAAAAGTAATAAGATTAACTTGAATGTTTTCATAGTAATAAATAATTGTTAATCATATAGTTTGCATCGCATTGCTCTAACAATTAATCTTTGTTTGGCGTTTTTCGAACGGCCATCATCATTTAGTATAACATCGGATGTTCGTGATAGACCTGCTCGCATTGTTTTCCCCTATGTGTTACTTATGATCATTGAGGGTTTAACACTCATTTGGTTTTTTGTTTATATTTGTACGAAAGTAAGAAACGAAATAGCTAATTCTTTGTTGTTTTTGCTAACGTTTGCGATCCACAGATTGCTTGTCTTGGTATCAAACATGCTCGAAAACGGTTCTGGTTCATTGCGTTTCTTATTGTAACAGTTTATTCTCTATGCGAATGGTTTCTTATGATTGCCGTCATTCGTTACTCCTATGACGGCGTATGTAGATGACGATCAATTGATGATTTGAACATGAATAGAAATAATATTTAGATTCGTCTTCGGCGTATTTTTCGTCCATTATTTATGGTTGAATCATCTCAATTAATGAAGAAAGCTTTAAAAGCTGTACAGAAAGATTTAGTAACGATTATAGCGTAAGCGAAATTGTACAAAAATAAAATCCTGATAATACTGTTCTTTGTAGTTGTGTTGCAATGGCACTTGCTCATATTCTTTTCTTCGCTATTATGGCGATGTTTCTCTTTCCGCGATCAGAGGTAAATTTCTATAAATATCGCTTCGGAAAAAATATTTGTCTTTGGTCTTGTTCAGACACAAAAGGATAGTCAAGGCAGTACTTATTTTTCCAATTTGCATGATTCCGTGTTTCAATTACTGGTACTCTATTCCACCGCTAACAATCCGGATGTAATGATGCCAGGTAGGGCTCATTTTGCTTTCGCTCTATTCGAAACAATCTTGTTCAATTTATGTGAATAGCTTATTCCGATAATCGACTGAATGTTTTATTCTTTCTCGTTTTTGTTATCATTGGTAACATGTATGACAATTGATAATAAACAATTGAATTTATTTTATTTGTCTATTTAATTCAGGCATTTATTGGATACAAAATTTAATAACTGCTGTTGTTTATCGAGCTTTTCGGGGATATTTTCTGAATTCAATTATTAATTCGCAATTGCGACGACGTGTTGCTGTCAAAGCTTCGTTTGAAGCTTTGAAAAAACGCATATTTAATCAAGCATCGAATGAGATTAGGTGTTCTATTCGGTTTTCTTTTCGTACTTAATATCGTTGAATTTTCGGTTGATTATAGTGATACAGTGCCTATATCAATTGTTCAAATCGTTGTCAATGCAGCATCCATGGGTAAATGGCATTCCGATCGAATCAATCAAGTAAGCGAATAACTCGTTACTGGACATAGTGTGATTGTGTGTCTATTTTAACTTGCAGAGATTATCTGAATTAAAATTTGAAACAGATACAATTGATTTTGATCAATATTCGCAGATAATGCTGCTTTTAGATTTAAATCCTAAGTTAGTAATGGTAAGACAAGATAAGACAAGCAAAATGAAAAGAGAGAGAAATAATCATTTATTTAAGGAAATTGAATTTGAAACATTAGGTGAAAATTTAATCGACCGATGCAAAGCTGTTGGGCGTTCGAGGATCTTCGATAGCATTGGTACTCTATTTGCTCTTCTAACTGTTATATTTACTACTGTTAGTATTGACGCTTTGGCTTTTGTACGGTAGATTTCATTTTATTTCTAATAGATTGAAGTCAGTAATCGTCATTTACATTCCGAATACAAAAATTTGGTCAATCATACATTACCTGTAGCGTTCACTAATTTCAGTCTGATGATTTATTTTGTCTTTGAAATCATTATGAAAGCATGGTCGTTTGGTGCAGATAAATATTTTCGCGCATCAACAGCTCACATTTTAGAAGGAACTATCGCTGTTGCATGTTTGGTAAAGTAACGAGAAAACATTTCTGGTTTATAATTTTAATTTAATGATTAATAGGTTTTACAAATAATACATATGGGACTTCACGGTTCTCCTATTGTTCCTTTAAAGTGAGAAGGAAGTCCTTTTTTGAAGCATTTTCTTCATTATATATAATTTTCTTCATCATATATAATTTTCTTTAGGGACCTGGATTTGACACAAAAGCAGATTCCATTTTTAACATTATGGGAAGCAATAAAAACATGCAATATGTTATTTATTTATCGATTAGTTCGATTTTTACCAGCATCGAAAAATATACGCATTGTCGTCGGTACTGTTATTGATGAAATTCGAAATGGTGGTGCGTTTTTCGGAGTTCTATTTGTAAGTGTGCGGTTTTTTGCGTGAGAACAAAACTTATTGCGATTGGAGGTGTAAGCCGTCGGCGATTTTTAGCGGAAAATTTTTAATTTTCGAGCCACCGCCGCCAACCGAGGCGTCGGCTTACACCCCTAATTGCGATGGAATTCTCTACCTGATTCAAATAAATTTGATCTACGTGTACATTTTTCTAGAGCTTTTATTATGCTTATTCAATTCTTGGCATGGAACTATTTCGAGGTGCTGTTGACAATCTTTATATGCGTCAAAACAATACTGATGCAATGTAAATAGATGATTAGTGTTGATTTTCGGGACGAAATTCGTTTTTATTCCAGGATTTGTGGAACGTATGAACAACTTGAATATTGGCCAAACGGTTTTGATGACTTTTTTGTAAGTTGAAAATATAATCTAGTTTCGGTAAATCTAAATGAGTTTGTTGAGTCACAAAATGGTGCGATTCAAATTTTCTCTAGATTTAATTATTTATATTTCGTTGAAGCAACGACTAAAATATAAAAATCTCGTCATCTACAGATCATCGTTTTTTTTTGTAAAACTTTGATTATGACTTGTTTTTAGTCCTCCATTGTTACACTCTATAATATAATGATTGTAAATCAATGGCATGTGTTTGTCACTGGTTTTCGGTCTGCAACAAACACAAGGTAAATATATTTTTCTTCTTCGTTTTCGTCTCATATGAGGTTTTATTGAAAATAGATGGAGCGAATTATATTTTATTTTTTGGTATTTATTTGTAACAACAATCGGACTAAATATCTGTCTTGCGCTGAGTGGTGATGTACGTGTTTTCTTCGATGTATTCTATTTGGATTGTTGCTTTGCATTGATTTTAGATTCATGATGCTAAAAAGAAACGAGCTGCTGACCACGAAGAACTAATTGTATCGAATATGTTTGATATTTACCGGTACGTAACAAATTAGGAAGTAGTTGATTCTACTCTACATTCAAAATATGAATTCTTTGATTTTAATTTTTAGATCTCAGATAAATGAGCCACCACCTGAAGTGATAATACAACAGCTGAATGCACATCCGTATATTGATTTTAGTGAAAAATTAGGTGAAGGAGTCACTGTTGCTTGAGCGAAAGCTGTTTTTTTTCTAATTAATTTTTTAATGAGTTTTGTAATAATTATAAAAATTTAAAGATTTTTTGCTTTCGGTCTAAATATTTTTCCAAATTAATCTGATAAATATTTATTTGATTTGATTAAATACATATATACATTCATATAACGCCTATCTCACATCCATGAACTTGAGTCATGTATTGTTTGTAGAATCCATTCTGAATAGTAAGAAACTTTCGTATAAACACCAAGACCAGCACAACTAAACCCCCATGAAATTAGACCAACTAAATGCCATCGACCATTACGCAACAGAGCCATTGGACCACCTGAATCACCCTATTGATAAGACACTATTATTTTCATTCTAAATATAAAATCTTTGAAATTTACTTGACAAGAATCGCACGTAGAATTTTCACATAAACCAGCACACAAGGTTGTTTCTCGACGAATTCCTTGCAGTGCACATTGATCATTGGATTGAATCGGTACTTGAACTTCATGTAGATATCGAAAATTTCCCGTACCTGATGTCATGCAATATTGAATTCTTTTTATTTTAGAAATCTTTGAACTTTACCTTGAGTTGAACCCCAACCGGTAATAATTGTTCGTTCACTCTGTTTAACAGTGTCTTGTGCAGCCGATAGACATATAGGTCGAATAAATGGATTGAATGCAAGGGGTTCATATAATTGAAGTAGAGCAATATCATGCATCCATCTCGTTGATTTCCCACTATATGCAGGATACTATTTAAGAGAGACAAGAACGTATAGTTTATCATAATCGAAAGCATCGCTATAGTGTTCGTATGGATCATATAATGAAAGTCTTTTGAACTAACACAGATCGGTACCAATGCTCCTATCTGAATCCCCGAATGAATGCGGAACAGTGTGTTTTATTAGCTGGAAAAAATTCAAATACCTACCACTACCACTTTTTTGATTGTTCGAGCAACTCGCGAAGGTTCTATCCGGTATCGGTCATGTATACCGAATTCTACTAATAAATGTTTTGATTTCGTTCTATGTTAAAGAAAAAAAACAGAAATTCACAATCATTCCGTTGTATGAAATATAATTATTTATATGTATACCCATTGACACAATGTGCCGCTGTGATTATCCAATTTCTATTGAGAACACTGGCTAAGATATTGAAAGAAAACAGTTATAATATTCAAAGGAAAAAATGCTTACCGCCACAAAACTGCCCACGATTATACAGAAGAGCTTGCCACGGATGACTATGTGCTAATGCTTGTCGTCCGCCAACAATACGGCTAGAAATTTCATTATAATATCGATTATTAACAGTCCATGTCAAGCCACATTCTGAATATAACCAATCTGGATTATTGATGTGTTTTTCGAATGGAAATGTAGTTGTTTCTACTAGTGCAGGCGGAGTACTCGATATTTCTAACAACAAAATAAAAACGTCTTTCAAAATTCAAATAAACAAATAACAACTCACGTGGAACGTCAAACAATTGATAATTCATACGAAAAGATACTTCAAGTTTCGGATCAACAATACGAAGTTCAATCATTAGCATTTGCCCGATGCCTGCAACACGGACACTATGACGATCACCACAGATTTCCAGTTTTTCATGTTTTAACCCAACTGTCCATAAGCCAATAGATCCGCGACGGCAGCCTGTATGCAAATATTCTTGATCCGATATCGGAATAAACAAATAATCGAATTCTATGTTAATGCTCTATACAATCAAGGTTAGTTTATTTAAAAAACATTTCTCACAAATAACCTGATGAGAAAAACCCACAATCAACCATTGACAATTGATAGGTAATTCACCAGACACTGTAATAGTTTTATTGACAATCAGAAAGCCAGCGTTATCGTTATAACTTCGTAGCAACGGACAATCGTAGAGACTCACATTTTGAATGACACTCATTAGAATGAATATTATGAACATAAAACCGTTTCCTACGATATGTTCAAATAATAAACCGAAATAAAAGCTCTTAAACTCGATGATCTTACCACCGGACGATAGAAAAATCATCTTGGTGTTGGCGATAACGACGATCGAAATCGATTTGAATTGCCGACAGTTTTCGAATCATTTTTGTAGGGTTTTCCTTTTATCGGGTTTCAAGCAACCATGAATAGTTATCTTTTTCTCTTTCTTTCTCAATGATAAAGAATATTTTTCATTTGACCTTCAATTAAAAGGCAAAAGACTAAACATGATCGATAGATCTCGACGCAAAGTTTTCTTCTCATATTCATTTTTAAGTCTTGTTGAAACTTCAAATATATCATATTCTTTTTTTTCTTCTCCATCTCTTCTACTAACGCAGACAGTACTGTAAGACGAGTGTCTTAAATTTCTTTCATGTGACCTCAACAGAACAGGTGAACTTGTTTGGCTTCTTCTCTTTATTCGATTGAGTATACAATAGAAATATTTATGCAAATGATCATCGCTCGGCAAATAAGTCTGTCTCCTTCTCGACATGATATATATATATGTTTTATCGTCTCAATTAGTTTATTGCATTCGAATCGACTGGAATTGAGAACTTTTATTCGTTCCTAGGCTGCCATTATCATCATCAAATGTCATATTAGGATAAATGATGAATAGAAATTCGGTTTTTTTTTAGTGAAAGATTGATAAAGTAATAATAACAATGTTTTTAACATTGAACACTTCAATATGATAGTGCCGAATACGAATGCGCAATTCAAATATACATGTAACTTTTCTCTTGTTGTCGCGTTCTCTTTTGTTCTGAATATGTGTATTATGATTGCAAGTTTGTGAGCCTACGAGCTTGAGTAGTCAGTTGGCTTGTATGTGCTCAGTTTGTTGCTTATAGGTTGTCTATTATTTTAGCTCTCGCCATCGTCAATTGTAAGTAAAGAATGTATATAAGGCGTTTGCCTAGCACCATTGGCCGGTCATTGACTCACACCGACATCGTCTTTCTTCCCCCCTCTTTTTCTTTACTATCGATTATAAAAGGGCTAATCTATATGTGTGCTGTTACAACCTTTTTTTTACCTCTTGCGTAGTAATCATAGCTGGTATACAAGAGAGAAAAAGGGAGAAGAAGAAAAAAAACGAACGGAAGGACGACGACCAAAAACAAGCGATAGTGATACGCACACAAAGAGTCAGTTGCTTGCCTGCCCCCTCGATTTGTCGGCCTAACAGTGATTATAATTTGATCGTTCGGGTTCAATTTTTTCTTTTCTCCTTTCGCTGAGACAGCGCGGTGTTAGTAATGATGATGATGATGATAATGATTATTCCAAAGTAAATACAATTTGACTCTTTCTCTTTTCATTGCCTTTCTCTCTCATGTTCAGATGGACAATGTATATTTGTAAAGAATTGAGCAAATTGTTCGTAAGCTCATTAAATTTTTATATATTGTAATTCTTCCACCCTTCATATTTATCGTTATGCAACCGAATTTCAGTCAGAATTGTTTTACAAAGAGACAACATAGCTCAATAAAATTCCTGATCGATTTTTGTCTATACATAATAAAACATTCAAAATTTCTTCTTTTAATTATGAAAAAGATTGGTACGTATGATTATTATTCGTTTCATCATCTTTGAGCCGAAGATTGTTTTAAAATATATTTCATATTTTAACTCAATATCAACTATTGTAAATTTTTTTTTTCTATAGATTTAAAAAGTCTTCGATGCTTATGTCATTAAATTAGTTAGACACTTTTAAGTTTTCCTATTGCTCAACGGTACGAGAGAAGTATTTGATTTATTGCCTTTCAGAAATTTACCATTTAAAATACTCTTTACAAGCTTCTTAAAATCTTCATATGTATTACATAAAGAATTTTTCAATCTTCGCAAGTTTAAATCTTGTTCTATTTGCGCATTGTTCTGTTTGGAGTAAAATAAAAATTCAGTTTGCAACTGTACAGATCGGATTTCTGTTTTCAATCTCAGCCTGGAGGTCTAATCTTATTACATTTTCCTTTCTTCTTCTTCTGCCAAAGCACTTCGATCATAAGAAGAATGAAGTGATACTTGTGCACTTTACTGTTCCCCGTTATATTACATTTTCGCATGCTTTTCACAATCACACATATGCACTCTCGGGAGGTCGCCACAAGTCCTAAGGACTATTGGTTAATAGATAGGATTTGTTTATTTATATTGTGCCAATAATGATTCTACTTTTCAGATGCATTATTATTATAGAATTCAATAGTCAAGACGTGTTCGTTGATAAATAAACTATGTCAAGTTTACTACCATCGTCGTCATCTCCAATGAACGCAAATATGAATTCTGGTGGTGGTGGTGGTACATTACAACGTTCATCTGTAAATAATGCCGCAGCGGATGCGTTACGAAAAAAAATGCAACAACTACGAGATGAACTTGAATTAGTGAAAGATGATTTAGAACGTTCACGAAAAGATTTTGAAAAAGAACGACATGCTCGTGAACTCGTTAGTTTTAATCTTTTTTTTTCAAAAAACAAAATGATTGATGTGTTTTTGTGCATTGCAGGCTGAATCTGAAGTTAGTCAATTAACACGAAAACTTCATTCATTTGAAGAACAACTCGAACGTACAGAGGAACGATTAATACAAACAGCAAATAAACTCGAGGAAGCATCGCACACTGCTGATGAACGAGAACGGTGAATTTTATTTTATTTTTTTTGTTAAAATAATATAAACAATCGTATTTTTATTCTAGAACAAGAAAAATGTTGGAGAATCAATTAAATCTTGGTAGCGATCGTACAGAAATTCTTGAAGTACAATTGAAAGAAGCACGTGCTCTTGCTACAGAATCGGATAAAAAATATGATGAAGTCGCACGAAAACTTTTAATACAAGAAAACGAACTTGAAAAAGCCGAAGATCGAGCTAAAAGATCAGAAATGTAAAAATATTGTTTTTAGATTTATTGTTTCAACTAAAAGCAATGTTCGTTTTAGGAAATGTGTGGATTTAGAACATGAAGTGAAAAATCTTCATCATCAGTTAAAATCATTTTTGGCTCGTATTGATGATGTAGGTTCCAAAAAAAGAAAATTTATTTTATTTAATGATTCATTTTTTTATAGGCTCAAAACAAAGAACAAACTTGCGAAGATCAAGTTCGTCGTCTATCTCAACACTTAAAAGATGTACGTATATAATTTTTTTTTATTGAAAGCTTCTTGTTGAGAATAAAATCAAAAAAAATTAGGCGGAACGACGATCAGATCTTGTATTTGATGAACGAACTAATCTACAAAAATCAGTAGGAATTCTTACAGGTATTCCTTAAGCATCAGAGAATGAAATTTGATTGTTATTTTTTTTTGCTTGATTTGCATGATTTCTATTGCTGTGTTGCATGTCTATAGGCTGAAACTCGTGCTGAATATTCTACTAAACAAGTGCAACGACTACAGCGTGAAGTGGATTTACTTGAAGGTTTGCATTTTATTTTTATTTTTGGCATCTTATATATATATAGGCTTATTTTCAATGAAGCTTACGCATGTAGAATAGTATAGTTGCTTTATTTTATAAAAATGATATGTCTGACAGGAGAAAATTCTATTGTGATGTAACCTTCAGAAAACAAGGACTATCGATTAAGACCAACTGACACGTCGTTTTGGCAACTATTCAAGTGGCTGAAAGAGCGTGAATATTTCCCAATCGACTTTGACTATGGAATTTCTGTTATTAGGTTTTCCGGTGATAGTCGCTCATATTAGAAACAAGTCAGTCTGCTTTTGAGAATTCTGCTTTGAAGCATTAATTTTTGAATTGGTTTTATTTCGGAGAAAAATTTAAAATATTTATTTTTGACTATTTTAGAAGAACTACAAACTGAACGTGAGCGTTGTAAAGGTTTACAATGCGAAATGGAACGCTGCTTTTCTGATTTACAATTACTTTAAGAATTCTCAACGCTATCTCACACATCTGTTCGCCAAACATTCATTGTTTTCCTTCTTGCATCATTATTAGCGGACAATATATGTTCGCCAACCAATTGTCAATATATTCTTTTTGTGTGTGCGTGTGTGTGTGTCATTTCGCTTTTTTTGTTCTTAATAAAGTAATCACGTTATTATCTTGTACTTCAGATATTGTTTTTCTTGAATTTTTATTTCCCGTAGTTACTATTATCTTCTAAAGAAAAAAATACTAATAAGAGCATATTTCTGTGTGTGTGTGTGTCTATAGGTAACAGTAAACGTAAATCATGTGTATATCTCTTCAGATGTTTATACAATCATGGGACGAATTTGCTAAACAAGCTGAACGATTATATCTTAATGATCCAATGGCTTGTCGCCTGTGTTTGAAATATCGAAATGAGAAACTTATACTTCGTCTAACTGACAATCGTACCTGTCTTCAATATAAAACCAAATATGCACAAGATTTGAAGAAAGCTGAAAAATTTATGTCAAGTCTTCTACGACATATGGCATCCAAAGAAGCATAATCAGAGCAAAGCTAATTGCCGTCGTTCGTCTTATTGTTTTTTTTTATTATTATTATTTCAAATGAAAAAACAAAAATAAAACGAATTATGAAATAATTTAAATTCTTACAAAAGAAAACAAAAGACACATCATAAATTTTCACTTGTCGACCTCTTTTCTCTTCTTGTTGTTTTTTGAAGTATACATCAAAGAGAAATTGGCTCTTGTTGTTTTTTTTACGACCTAGGCTGTTATCGATTCGCACCTCTATTTTGTCTCTCTTGCACTCGTCTTATACGAAATGATTTAGGCGAAATGATTGAGACAAGAGATTGATAAGAAGATGAACATGAATATCCCCTTTCATCCTTTCGAATGATTGATCAATGAAGAAAATATGAAATACATAAAGTTTATTGATTATTACATGAGAAAAGAATGAGCATGGTTATTAACAAGCAATCGACTAATGATGCATAGGAGAAGAAGAAGAAGAAGAAAAATTGATGAATTTTATATTAGATAGATAAATGACATGATGATGCGATCAACGAAGCCGACGCGCTTTTAATCGTTTTATATATCATTGATAATGATAGGACAGTAAAAATTAGTATTAAAAAAATCTATGCTTAAAAATGTTTTGAAGATCAAATAAATTCAGTTATGATTTTTGACTTTGACAAAAGAGAAAAAAGAAAACTTGGTTTAAGTTCAACTTAATTTTCCTTGAGATCTTCTGGAAAAGACCGGGAAATGAATTTGTTCATAATATTTTATTTTGTAATAATTGAAAGAAAAACACAAGACGAAAACAAACAGAAGAAATCAATATTTTATACAGAGTCCATCGTATTAAGCAGTAGAAGAATCATTGTTCGACTAGAACGTGCGTTAAGAATTAAATTAAGATAATTGAAGATATTGTTTCTTTCACGTGCTTGTTGTTGTTGTTGATGATGATTGTTGATTCACTGCATTCGATCGAAACGATCCTAAGCCCATAGCTGGCAAAGCAAAATTAATCGATGGTTTCGAAGGTGAATATTGTTGATGGTTTTGTTTAGGCGATGAACTAGACGATGTTGGTGATGATGCTGATGAACATGAAGTTGTTGTATCAGTTGAACCATTCAATATTTGAGATGGAGGAGTCGATCGAACTCGGGCTGCAGCTAATCGTACAGCAGCCGCTGTTACTGGATTCATCGGCGGTATCAGTGGATTGCTTGTCGGTTGTGCCGGCGATGGTGGAACATAACCTGAAGCTGCTGCTGCATACATATAGGAAAAATAAGAAAATGGATCTCCGGGATAACCCGGCCAAGCAAATGCTAATTTTTGTCGTTTATCTTTCATTCGTCGATTTTGAAACCAAACCTAATAGAGAATTCGATCAGTATTTCGGATTCTTTTATCGTCTTCTTACTTTAATCGTCGATTCTGGTAATTGTAATTCAGCTGCTAATTCACAACGTCTTGGTCGGCTAACATAATTTTCGCGAAGAAATTCTTTTTCAAGTCTTGCTAATTGTTCACGTGAAAATGCTGTTCGATATCGACGAATATTATCATCGTTAAGATTCGAATTATTATTATTATTATTATTATTATTGTTATTATTAAGAGAATTATTCATTGAAGTACTATTCAAATTGTTGGAATCATCTGTAGAAAAAAGTAATTAATTCACTTAAAAAAAAATTTTTCTTCTTACCATTATCATCAGAAAATATTTCATCGTGAAACATTCTCGAACTACTTGCTAATAGATATGCCGACGGATTACTACTACCTAACATTATTAAATGAAATATTCGATTAGCAATTGCAGACAAATCTTGTTTTTCTCTTCGTCTTTTTTCTCCTTACTCTCTCTCTCTCTCTCTCTTCCCCTCTCTTCTCTTGGCGATTATTCGTTCTATCAATGATTGTAAGCGAGCAAAAGAAATTCGATTGGTTAAATATAAATAAAACGATCAACAACGACTGGACAACATTTCTCTTATAAATGATCAAGTTGATGAGACGACAAACAAAGCAAATAATTGCTAATATCATTAAATATAGGATGAACGTGAGGTGTGAACAATGAAAAGTATAATTAACAGTTTACTTCTCTTTCCCGTTAAAACCGGACGAATGTAAACAGATAAGACAGACTTTGCATGAACAATTCAGATGAGACAATTTACTACCAAAAAAGTAATACTAAGTCGGACATAAATGTCGTTGATTATTTTGTTTCTTTTTTCCTAAATGAAAACATTCGATCGGATACGACTAATTGGCCGAACACAACAATAACTGCTCCGCCCTTATTGACAAACGTTGGTGTGTGTGTGTGTCTCTTTCTATAGCTACAAAAATAGACGCGTGCAAAAATATTGAACACACGCGATGTTCATATATATCCATTTTTACATTTTCAAGGGTCAATAAATATACACATTAAAATGACCATCATCCCATGGCCGCCAGTCACAAAACTAGTAT
Source organism: Rotaria socialis (assembly GCA_905331475.1). Classification (NCBI taxonomy): domain Eukaryota; kingdom Metazoa; phylum Rotifera; class Eurotatoria; order Philodinida; family Philodinidae; genus Rotaria; species Rotaria socialis. The sequence continues at coordinate 23,004 of CAJNYU010001458.1, read as the reverse complement.
GTCGTTAATCAATGATAGATAATCACACGTTTTCAATCGATTTAAACAAATCGTTTTTTTACTTATTAAATACAATTCTAAATGCTCATTAAAGGTGTTTATTTGTGTTGAAATCGATTCGATCAATCACAGCCAACAAGAGTTGTTCGCTCGTCTTTCTATTTGGATTAATTTTATATGCCATTTATTTATTGGCATTGGTTTTTATCAAAAGATCAAAGTAGATAATTCGTTGTCTATTCGCTCTGAAAGTCGGATTGCTTTTTACATGGCTCACAAATGAAAGGATAGAATTTTTGACTGGACTTCTTTTTTCTATTTCTACGAAATAAAGATTTGAATGCAACCGACTTCAATCCCTCTTTATCACATATGTGTAACCATTCACATCTTCTACTAGACCGCTAACGATTCGATCGACCATTGTCATAGATGGAAAAAGACAATTTGATAGAAAGATAAAGGATCATCTCTTTTATTTTTTGTACTCCAAATTGATCGTTATAGAATAAATAAACTACATATAAATATTGTCTTTCTACTAGGTCTTATTTTATATACATATTGCGCGATGTGATAACTGAGTTTGAAGTTCTTCGATTAGTGTCTATTATTAGAGAACATTCATACTGCCGACTAAGTCTCATATAATACGCCCACACATCTGCTTGAGACTTCCCATAATAGTACCTTGTTTCGATTTGTTCTATACTACTATATGTACTATTTTTAAGACACAACTACGCATGAGGTCAAGTAAGAAAACAAGAAACTTACTATCGTCGATGATACCATGATCGATCGAGAATGAAAAATCATTTTTATTTTGATGATTGTGCTTGTAAATACCCATTATGCTTATAGCCTGGAGTAAGATGATAATGTTATGATTTCAATTGTTTGTATGTGTTGTATGCTGAAATAAATAATGATGATTGTACTGAAATGAAGCGATATCTTTTTCTTTCTCCCGCTCTCTCTCTCTCTCTCTCTGCCTTTTCCGATTCGTTCTTGTTTTCAAACGATTTTCAACACCAATCACGTTAGGTGCGACTAGTCTATCAATCGATGGCAATAACCGTTTTTCGCACCGTTCGATATCCACATTACTTATAATAAAACAAAAAGGAAATGATCTCTCTTCCTTTACCGCATCGATCTATAAAAACAAAAAAAAAGAAATCATAAAACTGTCTGTTATAAGTCAGCGTGTTTAATTGCCGTAACCTATTTCAAAAAGAGCTTTGTTTTCTTTTCTCTTCATTTCTCACATAATATTACCAAAAACACCATGAACAATCTGAATTTTCTGATCAGCCGATAGTTAAGCTCTTATTAGTATTCATAAAATTAATTATGGAAAGTATCAAGAAGTTTAGTAAATATTCTTCCTTCTAATGTTAATCATTAAGCTTTCTTTCACTTCATCTTACTTTTGTAATATATGCTGAGATTGTACAGGGGCGTAAATAGGAGGGGGGGGGAGGACGCGCCATCCCCGCTGCTTTTGAAATTTCAAACGGTGCACTCCTGCTTCAAAAATTTATTCTAAGAATCGTAAAAATCTGTATTGCGCCCCACCCCCCTCTGCTTTGAGACCCGAGTTACGCCCCCGAGATTGTATACTTCGACGAATGCACATTTCCGTTAATTTCTAATTATACAACATATTGAATTTCTTTTTTGTTTTATTAAATAAATGATCTTATGATGTTTTTAGTACAAATTGATCTAAATCATCGTGTTCTTTCTGCATCATTTAATATCCGTTTGAAATGGAAATTTTTCTTTTACAACTTTGCTTTATTTTTTATGCTCATATATACGCATCAAACTCTCGAGGGTCATCGTATACATGAAAAACAATAACAACAGGTCAAAGAAAAAGAGAGAGAGAGAGAGAGAGAGAGTTGTGTCGACGATTAACACGTTTAGTCAAGAGTCGTTACACATTTCAATCAAAGAATTCGCATCCGAAATGCAAATGACATGTGTTATGTTGTTACTGCTTGATTGCATCGCACGAACAAAGATCAAACGGAAACTATTGGTGACAAGTTTTGAGAAAAGAAAATTTATTTGATATTATCATTTAACTTACGTCAAAAATACAAACTTGTTCAATAGCAGTTGATAGATTAAAAAGTTTGTCTTTGATCGAATCTATGCATCTATGATAGAGATCATAACATCAACATGTCGTGTATAGTTTGTCTCTTGTTTTCAAGCTAAAATTTGATCAAACGAAGACACAGATCATAAATCACGCTGCTCATCTTCATTAGCTAGACGAAATGAAATTAATTTTTTTTTGTTTCCTTTTGAATATGATACCGCTCCACATGATAGTTCGAAAATAAGATAAGGGAGGAGAAGCCGCCATTGTTGATTCGCTTACCTGCAAAGTTGATGCGTTACCGTTTCACTTGTATGAATAGATAACGATGGTTCAAAACAAAAAATGTGTTTAGATTATTGAATATATGAAATCAGTATTTTTTAAAGTTCAACTTTGTTTTTATGATGTCAGATGAAACCCTTTGTATACGATGAAAATTGAATCGATGACATTCAGTCTGTAATTATCAATTTAAATAACATCTCAATGATAAGATATTTCAAGAAATGATGAGATTTATTTTGCCACAAGATTTTCAACCAAAAGGTTAAAAGCTATTATTGAAAAAAAATCATCATAGGGACGTGAGTAACTTGCTGCCCTCTATTGACTGCATAAATCAATAAAAACAGGACATGCTGGGTATTGTTTTGGATTGGTTGCTTTTTATACTGTTATGTGTTGATGATGTGATGATAGCACGGTTTCATTTACACCATATTGGGTATTAGTACGTCCTATTGAAAAATTAGTAGCAAAAAATAATACTTAATTAATTAATTAATTAATACATTATATATATATGCAATGTTTCGTCGTGGTATAAAACGTCCACGTTTTAGTGTTGGTGGTCATGGTGTTTTTGAACATGACGATTCATCGAATCATTCAGGATTTGGTATGACGGAGTACGAAGAAGATTCTTCATCTCAACAACTAACAACAAATAATTCCGATTCAAATTTTCTCCTAAATCAAAATTCACTCGAGCGACCAAAACGTGTTCAAAAATTGTTAACAAAACTTCATACTGAAGATAATACAAATTTAAATGCATGTCTCGATCATCTTCTACGTACTCTATCACGTAAAGATAAAGAAGGTTTCTTTCAATATCCTGTCACTGATCAAGTAAAAATTTTTGAAATTCCTCAAAAAAACAAATTATCTTTCTCAAAATATGAATTTTCTACATAGTTTGCACCAGGTTACTCGCAGATAATTGCACGGCCAATGGATTTTTCTACCATGAAAAAGAAAATTACTCAAGATGATTATTCAAATGTAATTGAATTTCGGTCCGATTTTGAATTGATGTGCGAAAATGCTATGAAATATAATCGTCCAGATACAATTTATTGGCGAGCAGCTAAGAAGCTGCTCGCAACAGGAGCGAAATTAATGAATAAAGACAAATTATTAAGTTTTCGTCGTGGTGTTGAATGTTTTACTCGTCTTAGTGAACGTGAATTAGGCTTTCGTATTGATTCTTCAAGTCATTCGATGGATGAACAAATAACGTCATCCAATGATCCCTATGATTCGTCAATAAATGATCCTGAAAATCTTTCGTCGGCTAGTTTGAATCAATCATCTGTGCAGCGAAAGCCAAAATTAATATTAAAACTACCGAAATTTTATGAGAAACCTCCGGCATCAGTTGTACCCGAGGAAGAGGATGACGAAGAACTATCACCGGAAGAAACTCTCGCACAAGCTAAACTTGCTGCACAATGCGCACATGAAAAACTTCGTTTACGTCGTTCACTCTGTTCCTATACACTTGTGTATCAACGTAACAAAGGGTCCACATCATTACGTTTCATAAATCAAGATGATTCGAGTCAACAAAGTGTCGCACTTGTGGAACTAGATCATTTATCGACCAATGAAGATAATTTAAATATTTCTTCAGCGTTACCGATTGTGACTGAAGATGTAAAACGAAATCATTTACCAGCAAAAGAATTTCTTGAAAATGGACCCTTTTCATCGAATTCATCACAATATGATTCAACATTTTCTTCTGTACCGAAAGAAGAAGTCGATTTATTAATACATACATATGGAAGTGAATTTTCAGCACAATATGCCGTTTCATTGATGGATTATGTTAAAGATGCGGGAGATTTGGCATTAGCTTATGTGGATAGATTTTTATCAGTATTAACCAATGGTGAACACGATAATCTTATTATGAAAAAACGAGAGAAACAGCCTAAACTAGAAGAAAGCGAATGTAAAATCGACGAGACAGCTGCAACGAATAATGGTAAGATAAAAACTAATGTTATCGCTTTTCAATATGGTTTAAATCCTTTCAAAATATTCCACCGAAAGAAACTTTCTTTCTAAAAGTTCGCTCCAGAATTGATTTCCAATAGTAAAAGCAATCAGTGCGGCTTTTTTGACTGAAGGCTAAAATTTAATAACTATAGACATTAAATATCATATGCGAGCAGGTTTTATCTCACTAATCTATTCATCCTATGAGAAATTTACCATCTGGCAGCGAAAAAGTTTATTGAGGACTTGAATCAAAGTATAAACTTCTATCTCTCATAGTTCCATCAATCGATCCAATGTCATCTGCCGATGAAATTAAACTGGAACCACAAATACATACTCATCTACCACATCTACAAGCGGACACAAAATTAGATGAAAATTCAAAATTGCATATACAATTCAATCGTTTGTCACAATCATCAAGTCAACTTCATCGAGTAATTTCTTCGCAACAGACAGATGAACAAGCGATTGATTATGATTCGGCTGAAAAAGTTCTTTTTAATTTTAACGATCTAACATCGCTATCAAATGGTCCTGAGAAATTAATCACGTCGGAGAGTATACATCATAATCTTGGTATTATTAGTAATAACGAACCATTATTTGATGCATTGTAAAATTTTATTTATTTTGTACAAAAAAAAAAATTAAAAGGAAACTCAGAGACAGTGGTTGATTCCTTTATGTATATATTTCTATTTTTCAGATATAATTACTCCGCTGTAACAACTGATTCTGCGTGTTCTGAATAAATTCTAGTCAAACATTCTTAAAACTTTTGATTAATTGGGCTTAAAATATGATCATTTAATTTCAGATCTAGCCTGAGATTTGTTTTTATTAAGAACCTGATATGTCGAACATTGTGCAGAAACTTCAACTATCACCAGTAATTGTTATTTTTTTTTATGTTACTTTCAAACTTTTCCCCTCCTATTGACTAGATTCGCCCAATGCAAGAATTTGCTGGCGGTAATCAATGGGCTAAACCAACTTTAAATCCCAAAGAATTCGGTGAACTTCAAAAACAAGTTGTTGCTAATTTAATCTATTATCAATCAAATTATGGTGTTATTCTAATACCTTTTTTTTTTCTGATCGCGTAAGATGTTCAGCATTTTCGTATTGTATTTATATTGTTTTACCTTTGCTTAGATTTTGTAATCTAACAGCTATTCTTTTTGGTCTTGCTGTTGTTGCCGGTCTCGTCGCTGCATTCGTCTATGGAACACGTGAAAAGCCTGCTGTTACAGCTCCTCTACAGGATCGTCCAATTCTTGTACTTATACTTGTTCTTGTTGTCGCTTATTTTGTTATCAGTATGCTCGGAACTGTATCCATCTTTTTAACTGGTATTGCTTTACCATTAGCTTGTAAGTCGTAGAAGATAGATAGAATTGTATATAATTTTTTCATGAAATTTAGTAATCGTTGGTCATGCAACAGCTCATAAACCAGCACTACAAAATACAGCCGAAAGTCTTTCATCACAAACTTCTCCAATGGGTCTTTTACTTGGTTGGCTAGGTACAAAACCCGCTGAAGAACCAGCGAAACCAAAAGCCAAAGGCAAATGAATGTTTCTTTTTTTCTTCTCTATATGGTGATCTGTTTGTGTACTTGCTCTCGGTGTTGGTTAGATCTTCTTTTATTTTTGTTTGCAATTTGTTTTCTCTTATAGTCAAGGGTTTATTTCTTTACATTTTATTTTTTTCCTAGTAGAAATGTTTGTTTAACGCAATTGAAATGAAATAAATTAGAATTTGAAAGAATACGTCTTTTGCAAAATTTATTTTTTAATCCGAATTAAAATAAAAGTTTCCTATTCAAAGCCACCATTCAACAATATCCGCTAAATCATTGCTCAATGGCCTAATCATATCGTGAGATGGTGGATAATAAATAGTCGGCCGAATAGGATATTCTCTTCCATGATCTCGAAATGCGACACGAATTTTATCTCGACTTGTGATTGGTTCAATCCAATTTGTATCTGAAGTATCATCAGGTAAATTATGCCGAAGAAATGAAAGTTCAGGTTGAAATAGAATGTGACAATAATTATTAAAACCATGAGAATATCGTGGATGTGTTTCAGGATAATGAGGTGTAAATGTTGTGATAAAAAAAGTAATACGATCGAATTCAAATACCCAACCGTTTTGACCAATACGTGATGGTGAAACGTTCATACAATGTCGTTTCGCTGGATCATGATCGGAAAGAAAACGAAGAATTTGCTGGAATATTTGTCCGAAATCCTTTTCGCAATAAAGGAAATCAGAAAGTTTTAATTTGAAAAGCAAAGATCTATTTACTTCAATAGTTGCTGTTGCATGATTATGAGGAATTTCAATCGCATAACCATCTATGGATATATCTTTTACAAATGCACAGAAGAGAATAAAACTCGCTAACAGTCTAGAAACAAAATTACATCAATAACGTAGATAATATATCTTTGAATTACCGTTCACAATTATCGTCGATTGATAGATTGTCAAGCCAATGTGGTGCAGTCCAACATCGCGCTCGTTTAGCAAATATACAATTGGATTTCTTTTGTATCTGATGGAATTCACGAGGAACGTTTGCTTGACTTTTATTGGCATAATGTTCAAATAGAACTTGTTTTGCGTGACTAAAAAAGAGAAATACTCGATTGATAAAAGATAAATATTTAAAACGTACTCAATTGTTGTCACGGATAAATCATTATCATTGGTAGAATAGTTAATTTTAGCTTTCGTTTGTATTGAACCGCGTTTTTTAAGAAGATAATGTGTACCTATAAGAAGATATCAGCTATTCAGTTTGCTTTTATTTATATAGATTTTGTTTTTATTTTTAATAACACATCTACATTCTACTTAATAGGATACATGTTTTTTAGGTTTATTTTTTGCTTCGCTTTGTTTTTGTTGTTATTTCTACTGTCTTTTTCGTTGTAATTGTTGCTGTTACAGATGATGCTTTTTGACCAATGGGAATATCGTATCGTACATTTCCATGAAGTTTTAATTCCTGCTGGCAATATTCAACAATATCATCGGTTAAATATTCACAAACGAGATCAAATGCATGTTCTTCATCTTTGACAAGTTTTTTAAGTCGATCGATTCGATCTCGAAGCCATACGATGAACTTTTCTTCATTTAATTTGATTGAATGTTTACCAAGATCAATATCACAAATAGGACGAAGTTTTTCAATAACAACATCATCATCTAATTGTAATTGTTGAAGTGAATCAGTCATAATTGTTTTTAATGAAAGAAAACTTTTACGAGCATGAGACCAAAGTGTAGGTAATAAAAGAAATATTAAATTGACTGGCGTAACTATATACAAAGATCCATCTGGCAATACATGTTGATCATTAATAAACCAACTCGAATGTGAACGAACACTTCGAACAAGTTCAAAGACTGTTTGAGATTGATGATCGACAGCATAAGATTGTTCCTGTTTCGTACGAGGATGAGTGAGTTGAACGAAATGAAATTGTTCGACATTAGTTGGTGCAAGACGTTTATCCACAATTAAAACTCGATCGGGCGTTAAGTTAGATGAAGACATCTGAAAATGAGTAAATTATTGACTTACCAAGAACAAGAATAGCGGCTAGGATTGATTTGAGAGTTATATGAATAGTGAAAAGAAGAAATATGGCAAGCGATGATAATCGTAATCCTGATACCACATTATCTGGTAGTATTAGTTGATACATCTGTCTGTGCGCGTCGATCTATAATAATTATTCGATTTAAATAAAGAAGCAAACAAGTTGAATCATCTCTACAACGCGTTGGCAACTGAATCATACTTATATAATTAAACCAATCAAAACAAAACAGACTTCTATTTGAATAAGTATATGAGTCATTGCATGCACGAATAAAATACTTCAATAGATTCTTTATTTAACTTGCTATCCATCTGAATTTGTTTTGGGGTCGAAATACATGATTATAAAATAAATTGATTCGCTGTTAATTTCATGTGAGTGACTAGTTCTGTCGACATTAAAAATACATCGAAGTAGTACCGATAGTAATGCAGCGAATCTAGAATAGCTGTGGGATTTGGTGACCATTATCGAAAAGCTGTAATTTAAAATTTGCTTAAACTATTGAACTCCAATTTACATATATACTACAATTTTCTCTCAGTCTCTCTCACACATATGAAGATCAAAGATAACATTAATTTGTAGTATATTGCATCTAGTTTTCAAATTACTAGTTATTTTTTAGTTTGCAATATTCTTAAAATATTCCAATTGAAAAGTAGACAAACTCATGAAGTAATCAGGATGATTCAGTAGTGTTTTTATTTTTGTTACGAAATCTATAATTGTAATTTCACTTTTCATCGACATCGCTTAACAGTTGTTTACTACAGATTTAGTTTATTTTCTTGCTTTTATTCAACCTTATCATCGTTTTGGTATGCAAAGAAAAAATAAAGAATCTCTCTTATGCTTACTTTCGTAAATAAAAACCATCATCAGCATGCAAAGGTTATCGTTCTTGAAGGAAAAATCCAAGCAACAATGTTTTTTCTTGTGTCTTGCTCTTTTGATAAAAAGAGTTTTTGCAATGATTTGTCGTATCATTCTTTTGTCAAGTAAAGAAAAAGTATAAAGCTCGTTACTTCTAAGCAATTACGGCTATTAAAAAAATCTACAACAACTTCCAAAGCACTATGTATGATGAAACGTAAGTATTGTGATGTGCCACAGAAAGTTACACCAATTCTCAATTTTATTACTTGATTTGTATTGACCCATAGTTTAGCAAACTTGAGTATCCACTAGAATATGAATGCAAGCTAGTAAATTAGTTTCTATATAATATCAAACTATTCTATTATACAGTGTGATTTATTTTCAAATACTTTTGAAGTATTCAAATTTAACAGATAGAAAGACGAGCCCAAGTTGGAATACGAAAGTTTTTTATTTTTCGAACTGCTCTTGGAGCTGAAAATATTAGCGGTTCAAACAGGTTCATATTAAGTGCACACATACTCATGCAGAAGGTATTTACCAATACTAGACCAAAAGGAAAACACTAATATTTACTATTTGATAGACTAGCATTCTGTCTAATTTGATCAGTTTCTCTTTTCACTAGGTTGGAAATTCAGAGCATGATTCTGTCTAGACTGAATATCCATAATCGTCCGTTTAAGACTCGAGGTAGTAAATTCAATAGCCTGCATACTCGCGTTCTGTTTAACCATTTCTACTTTGTTACAGCCGCAATCATTCCTTAGAAGTTGAATGATATCGGTCACATAAATAAAAACAATCAATGGTTTAACCTATAATGATACGATTTTACAATTTTTGATTGAAAACAAATTTCTTTGCAGTAATCTTAGAGCGATGACTTCATCAAATTGTTGTTTGACGTGTCGCAAGTGTGACGGCACTTGTTTTTGTCCTGGATGCAGAGCCTATTTCTGCGACGATGATTTTATAAGTCATCGGGGAATGTTAATTAATGAACTAGATGGACTTACAGTAGATCGGAATGATCTTCAAGAAAAAGTAAATGAGACCGCTTCAAATCTAGGATCTTGTCAACACATAACAGCAAAAATTGATGAATGGGAACGAAGAACTACCGAAAAAGTTAAACAAGCTGCTGAATTGGCTGAAAAACAGGTCCGAAAAATATTAAACTCTTAGCAAGAAGAAATTACTAGACGATTTGACAATCTATCACAAGAATTAAAGGAGCGAAGGGCTAAAAAAAGTGTTGTTGAACAGGATATAGCCCGATTAAGACAAGAAATAGATCAACTTAAGAAAGATTTAACAAAATTAGCGCAGACACCAACAATCGAATTGAATATGAAACAAAGTGATGAAATTAAGTGGGATCATATGATATGTGTCGAGGAAAAATCTATAAATGTTGATTATCAATTGCATCAGCTGGAACCAATGGGTAAGTACTTGAGTAGAATTCGAAATGAAAGTTTTAAACGTACTTGACTTCTTATTGAATAAAACAGAAGACTTTTATTTGATGTCGCTATCGCTATAAACTACCAAGTGTGATATGAGAAATAATAAACGTGAGCTTCTCTATTTAATTTTAACGAAAAACATTCTACACACACGTATAAAAGCATCGAATAACGGTCGACCTACTAACATACGCTTTTGATTCATTGTAAATAATGAATGAGGTATATGTCGATCATTCTAGTTCTTCACATTTTTATCTACAACAATCCCAAATTATTTAAAATATTCGAAAAAGAATCCTTCAGAGTATGAGAAGATATGAATCGATAATTTTTCATTTCATTATTACATGATTTATTAAAGATTATGACAAAAGATTCAAATCATCGTCATATACTTCGCATAGTATCCATATTCCTATAATTCTGTTGTACAACTGAAAAATGAATCGAGATCAATATATGTTATTGTATTTCTCATTACTATTTGAAGCATCCGATATTAATTAGTAATAATGAACTGGTTTGTCCGATGTCGAATATTTTTCAACCGTCCGTACCAACTCAAACATGAACCAACTAGATGACACAGAAATAGATATATACTATAATATCATTGGGATTTAAAATTTTTAATAATCTACAATCTAAATTTAAACTAGTTTCTGGCTAGCCTCACTGTCTCTTTAAATTTTCACTGAGTTCATATTTGCGTTTGAAGTATTCTGGCAAACTTTAAAGGTGAATTATTTAAGACTTCATCAAATTACAAAACATCAATCATGTGCATGTTTTACTAACTGTAGAAATTCTATGAATTATTTGTTAACCTACCAGTGAATGACATAATACAAATCTAAAAAGCTTAACTTTTTCACCAGCTTCAATCAAATATGCAATTTATAATAGCAAACTGATTAATTCTTGAACATAGGACATTTTTCACTGTTCTTCAGTCAAACACTCTACTTTATGAAGAACTTTCAAGAGTCACACCTACTATAGCATTCTTACAAAACAGAAATCATCGTCAGGCATATGACTACTTTAATAAAACAATATGTCAACCTTGGATACTTGAGATTTTGATATTGTTTGAAGACTTTGCCAAAATGACTAGGCTTAACAAAAATTTACATTGTTATCCTGTTTCTGCATTTGCTAATCAGAACGATTTAAATCCTATTAATTCTCTTTGGTATCCTTCATTAAAGGTCTCTGAAAAAGTTTCTACATATGCTTTTATGCTCAACAAGTTGCAGAATAAAAATAGTTTTCTTATAATTAACATGAAACAATGCTCCTTTTTATTTAGAGGAACAGCTACGCGCTGCAAGCGTTCTCAATACAAAGCTTCCCTGTAATGGACAGGCTTGTCCAAAATGTTATAACTGTTCACTTTTTATTTGAAATCTTCTGAGATAGGTATATCACTGATTAGGCTTTGTTGTCAACCGAATAAGCCACTACAACTCTGGCAAATGCACTAAAACGTTTTCATAAACCCTGAATTGGTAAAGAATTCCAATGCACTGAAAACTATACTTCAACTGCATGAGATATTTCAATAGTATAATGATCTTGATTATTCCATGCTGACTGATTTACGAGACTAAACAGGTTCACTCAATTCAATGTGAACTGCAGAACAACTATGAACAGAATCATTGGAAAATGTGTATACAATATCTATGTTCGCTTCAACACCTCTTCTCCTGACAATTTCAATCCAATCACACAAGAGTCACTGAACAGAACTATTTTGAGAAATATTCATTTGTGATGTGATGCTGAAACAACTGAAGAATCACGATTTATTGTCTGAGAAATCAAATCAATAGGTGAACAGAACTATTCTAAGAAATATTCATTTGTGATGTGATGTGGAGTCAACTGATGAATTTCGATTTATTTTCTTACAAATCAAATCAATACGCGTACGCATTCGTTGGACAAAGACTATTCTTTTGATTCGAGATGACCGGAAAGCGGGTTATTCGATAGCTCCAGTGTGTGGAACATACAGAAGTTGGATTCAGCAAGCGTATAATGCTTTCATTGCTTTTGAGTTTTTACATAATGAATGAAATGAAAGTCTTGATGTTAAAATCAGCATAATCTTTGAACGAAATATTCGTCGAAATTATTCATACGCTAGATTATTTAGATTTTTTTACTAGTGCCAAATACTATTTGGAGAGAAAGAAAGTTCTCGAATATGATGATGTTGACACATATTCATTGACGTTTTAATCTGTTCTCTGATTTAAAGCTTTCGATTAATCTATCAAAGTGATCATATTGTTGAAAAATAGAATGGTAGGACAAGTCCTGTAGCCGCGTAAACATCGAGCAATCGCTTAATTCGTAATTTTTATTCCCAAACAATCAGAATATAAAAACAAAAATCTGCTACTTGTACTTCGAGATATCGTTTTTCTACAGACCTTGGTATAATGCGATGAATCTCGCCTTATTTTCTTACAAATCAAATCAATAGGTGAACAGAAGTATCTTGAGAAATATTCCTTCGCGATGTGATGTTGAATCAGCTGATGAATCTCGATTTATTTTCTGAGAAATCAAATCAATATGTGCACAGAACTGTGATGTGAAATATTCATTTGTGATGTGATGTTGAATCGACTGATGAATCTCGATTTATTCTCTTAGAAATGAAGTCAATAGGTGAACAGAACTATCCTAAGAAATATTCATTTGTGATGTGATCCTGAAGCAGCTGATGCATCTCGATTTATTTTCTCAGAAACCAAATCAATAGGTGAACAGAACTATCCTAAGAAACATTCATTTGTGATGTGATGTTGAATCAACTGATGAATCTCAATTTATTTTCTTACAAATCAAATCAATAGATGAACAGAACTATCGTGAGAAATATTCATTTGTGATGTGATGTTGAATCAGCTGATGAATCTCGACTTGTTTTCTTTAAAATGAGCATAGCATCTGTATAGAGTCGTTGGCGTATTTTTGTTCGGCTGTTTCTTTTTATTTTTTTCAAGAGTTTCATTACTGCTATGATGCTTAAAGGTATAAGTTAATGAATAGGATGATGATGAAAGACATTTTTTCATCATTCGGTTTTGTGTTCGTCTTGTATCTTTCGAAGGAGTAAAAGTTTTAGAACAATAAATGAATGAAACGATCATGAGATACGTTATATTATATGAGATCCTTGCGGGGCTAATAATTTGTGGACGGTCATTTGTCGGGAGAAGCGTATTTGAATATGTGGATTTATGTTATTGCAAATGATGAAGCTGAGCATAATCAGGGAAACTGCTGCGTAAACATTTCCTTTTTTTGGATTACGGTCTCTGTCTTATTGATTTTAATACAATCTGAAAGAGAGAATAATTGATTTCTTTCGAGTGATGATTGCTAGTTTACGAGCTGTGTAACAGAGATAATGGTTAAATCCGGAATATGCGCTGCAATTCCTTTTGTTTCTAGTGATTTTCCATAGACAAGATTTATAATTTGGGTAAGCCCATGGAGACGCATCCATTTTTTTGGAAAGTTTCTTTTTCGATTTTTTTTAGTTCAACCTTTCGGTATACTCTAGAAAACACTTTTGATGGAAAAAAATATGATCCTTCTTGCCGAAAATATCGACTTCTGGTTGATTTTTTCGGAACGACTAACGTATATTTTCAGACATAGGGGAAACGCCAGGAAAGCACCTGAAACGTTTCTAACATATCTTTTTTAGAATTTTTTCATGCTGAGAACTATGAAAGCTGCCTGGAAACACTTTTCCTGAAAAAACGCGTGTGGGTGTGGTGGATTGCTATCTATCAACTCATACCAATATCCACACCCCTGAATTATCATCATCGTCTTCCAAATCAGCCATGATGTCACTATCCATTAGAGTATTTTGTTCTTCTTGCTCATTTAGATCATTGAATTCAACAGTGACAGTATCATCATTTTCATCGTCATGAAAAGAAGATTCTTCTGCCGTGGCTTCATCTTCGCCGGGGCTCTCATTAGCGTTTAATTCCATTGATGGACAAGTCATCATTTCCTTTCATTCAAATGCATGACATCTTGGACATAGCCAGCGTATTTGCTTGTCAGCCGCGTCATATCGAAAAACCAAAAACATGGATAGGCGTGTCGATGTCGATACAAACACTATTGCTTTAGGTACACGATTAGAATTTGCATTTTTTGTCGAATGTTCGCGATACTTTCGTTTGGGCATTGAGATACACTTTTGTAAAGAAATCAAAGAAAGTACTAGCTGGTAATCGACCCTTTCCAATATCCGATGATTCATTTCGCAATATTATCTATCCGAAGTCACGATATTTACGCATGAGATGATTCCACATTTAAAGATGTCCTTACAATAAGATTCAAAATTTATCCGTCGGTAGTATGTTGTCTCTTTTGATTATGTGGTCTCACTTCTATGAGGTCATCTGATGCTGTTTCTCTCGAGTTATGTGCGAGAAGTCATTAGTTTGGCACCACCCTAAGAGCAAAGTATGGCCAAGGTCGGTTCTTTGAGAAAAAAATTAAAACCCTTCAAATAAATTAGTGTCACTCAACATGACAAATGACAGTTATCGTTATTTTCAAAAGAAATAAGTCAGAATTCAAGACGCTCAACAGAAGTGTTCTAATTTTTTTTCAGGAAAAGTGTTTTGAGACAGATTTCATATTTTTCAGCATGAAAAATTTCTGAAAAAGATACTTTTTGGAAAATTTTTCCGTGTTTTTCTGGCGTTTTTCCTATGTCTGGCAATATACGTTAGTCGTTCCGAAAAAATCAACCAGAAGTCGATATTTTCGGCAAGAAGAATCATACTTTTTTCCATCAAAAGTGTTTTCTAGAGTATACCGAAAGGTTGAACTAAAAAAAATCGAAAAAGAAACTTTCCAAAAGTGAATGGGCCTCTATGGACTAGCCCATTGAAAAAATTTGAAATTTTCAAAACCAATCATAAATCTGCCTTCATATTCTCTTGAATAAAATCATTTAATAGTGGCATTCTATAAGATACTCTTAAAAAATATTGCTTCTCTTTTTAATTCGAATGATTGATTAATTTTGGAGTTGCATTGATAAAAATTGATAAGATATATAGCCATTGTAAGACGTATAATTCCCAACAGGATAGACGCAAAGTCCTAGCCTAATACTTTTTCCTATTTGATAGAAGTCCGCTTTATTCAAACTTCTGTCAAAAGTTATAAGGTAAAATAAGTGAACAAGGTAACGTGACGTTAGCGTCGCCATCCCTCTACTGAAAGGATTTAGTCAAGTGGAACGTAGCTATCCAAAACTATCTAGCTGATAGACTTCACACTTTATAGCTTCGAAGTGGTTTTCATGGAAAACACGATTGATAACAGAACATAAATATAAAATTTGCTTGGAAGTATCCCCAAGAAAACGGCATTTAAGTAGTACTTAGTGATACTTTTTGGCAATAGTGAATTTTAGTGTATCCGATCTGATACAGCTCAAGCTATGCTCCGAAAACTTTCAATCAGCTTGATAGCGGAGCGAAGAAAAGGACTAATTCAAGAGAGCTATGTTCGAAATACCCCATTTTTAGTATAGTTACAACTCAAATTGGTCTATAAACTGATATTTAACATGAATATGCACAAGTAAATCATAGATTAATCAAACTGACTTTTTTTAAACTCGATTTCAGTTAGATTTGTCTTCATTTTTGCTCGAATCCACCTGGGTTTATTTTATTTCGGTGCGTTTTCCGTCTAGAATGCATATATTCATTCGCGGATGCACGATCGCAGATAGATAAATCTAACATTTATATCTTTTGAATCAAATCCACTCGCAATGAGGAAAACTCAACTTATTAAGAGAATCACGACAAGTGTAAATTTCAAATATTTCACACGAGTTGAGCAATTATTTCATGGCCTTTCTTCGGAAGAACTTCAAGATATTTACCATTTTCGAAAATTGTTTCAACTTTCCTGATTGAGACAACGTGTAACTATTCTGTAAGTATGCAAGACCTATAGTCTTATAATCACAACAGATTTTTAACTAAGCGGCTAGTCGTGAGTGGCGCCGACGAACGACTAGCTGCCTCCAATAGTTTTGTTTCATATATGGGGTAAACGTGGTCCTTTTGAACACTGCTTGGTTGATTGAAAACTTCGCTTCATTATATAATTATTAGATGACAATAACAGTTATGGAACTAATTTAATTCAGAGTAATCTACATATGCGATAAGTTAGTCACAATTTTGAGAGGAATAAGACAAGATTCCTGAGTCTTTACACAGTTTGCGAACGTTGGTAGATGCGCTAATCTAGAATTCTTCAAAGCCATGTTTGCTTAATTAATAAATTTTTCGTAAGCAATGAAACAGCGACATAAGCAGGTAAGCGGCTAGTCGCTCGTCGGCACCCCTCCAGAGCGCCACTCACGGACAGCCGTTGCCAAATTGAGAACCAATTCCACCACAAGATGCCTACAGCATATTCGTAATAAAATCCAATATAAGCATACGATACATCTAACACTATCTACATCATCGAATGGTATCCTTGAAAAAATTTCCGACAAAAAATTCCTATCACGAAAATGGGACGATCTGAACAGCTCCTAATGCATTATAAACTTGCTTGAACTATCAAAGATTATTAAGCATTTAATATTCGATCCAGCGATAGCCGTTATCTTATTTGAATCAACTTTATTTATTTGTTTAGGATCATAACCACTAATAACGTCGTTGTGATACTCCTAAATGTTTTTGAAAAACTACGCTTGCAATCGAATAATTCCGCCTCAAAAACTTTCGGTCAAGCCTTATACAAAATCATTCTTTTCCTAAAAAAAAAGTCTTTCTCTCTCCTGAAAGAAACAAAATACTAAATTAAAAAAAAACTGGCACCGGATCTGAGTTCCTCGACCCCGAAAACCTTCGGTCAAACCTATCCCTACAGATATTGTTTGAGGTTAGTTAAGTTTATGCATCTGCTTTCCTATGGAACGAACGAACGAACGAACACATTTAACTCATTTTTCGTAATACCCTCTTTTCAGTAGAGGGAATAATTTATCTGATTGCTTCTTACTGTTCAATTGTTTCGGAGTTTATATGCTTAATTTATTGGGTGAACTGAAAATGGTAATGGATACATGCTACTTCCAGATAATTTTGTTAGAGCTCTAAAATACGCATTATACATGTAATAGATCTTCGACTGAAAAATTAGAAATCGTGTGAGGGGTAAATGAGTGCCAGTTCAAATCAGAGACGTGCACAGGGCAGAACGGTCCTGTTGTCCTCGTGTCCTGTCCTGTAGGATAAGTCGAGATTTAAATTTTGTCCTATCCTGTCGCCCGCCAGGACTAAGGTAGCTAACAGGACAGGCAAGAACAGGAGAAAAAATGATGTGCTGTGCACGTCTCTGGTTCAAATTACATGAAATTTTAACAGACTTAAAAATAAAAACTATTATGTAATGATACGATGTCAATTATTATAGGTTTCCTAAGATATGACCGTCTCATAGAAATAGAGACTCCTATTTTAGTATCCAGGATTTACGTCAAATCCATCAGTAGATAATTAAAATGCATCGGATTTCTTTTCTAAATTTTGCATAGACCTCTATGATGAAGTCGTTTAATGAGGTCATACGAATATATGACTAATCGGAGTTCTTTCTGAACCTCTCCAAAAGCTCAACAAGCTCTCGAATAGAATGCTATATTCATTGCAACACTTTTTTTTTCATATTCAGTTCGATAAAGTATTGTAGGTGCATGAATGTGCCAAGTAGTGTAAAGAAATTGTTGCTTTTTCTGTTGTTTAACATGAGCCGAACAAAGAACTGAAAATCATTATTTTCCCCCAAAAACTGTTAAAGCCATTCTGATATTGGTGATTCATTTTGAAAATTGTGATGCATCTACTTTTAGGACTTCCATATTTTGATTTTCAAAAAAAATTTGGAACCCCACTGGGCTTCTATTCTTTGCAAGAGTGGGACTTGAAAATATGAAGTTTTTAAGAAAAACTGTTGAATCTGAATGTTCCTTGTTTTCTACAAAATAAAATACTGTAGTTGATTTATTTCTCGAAAATAGAGCAAGTGCGATGAGAGTTTTTCAATAGATGTATCTCGAAAACAATTGAGTCCACGTAACTCCGTGGAAGTTTGATTTCTGTGGCACATTAAACCAGCAAATAAATAACACAATTTTCTGGTATAACAATTAAGTTGTTATAAGAGTTATATTCTTTTATTTGAGGAACGGTAAGTAACAAGTAATTCGAAATGAGTTTCTCACTGACAAAAACAATATTATAACCATATTCTTAGCAAGTAAATATGGTTACCAACTCAGATGGGGTTAATTAATCGAGTCACCATTAAACTAGTTAGTTAGGATAAAATCCTATTTCTAAAATAAATCAAATTTGATTCGATATTTTTCAGTTAAAATTTTTATTCGTCGAAGCTGTACTACTTCTTATTTTTATACAAAATACAACTAAGAAAACTTGTTTGACTTGCTGCATGACTCGTTTATGGTAGCGCACCCATGTCGCGCTACGAAGGGAGTTATATTGTAAGTGTGATTTAGTCAGTCGAAAAGCAATGAAAGCTATAGCAAATAAGCTGTACGCTAAGTTAGGCTTTACAGACTGACACTGGTTGTAGATAATTAACAATTAATGCTAATGTGTCGTTGTTGAAAGCTGGACAGATAGTCGACTGTGACATTCGATCACGTTATAGAGTAATGATAATCGAGTGTAGAAGATATTGTGTATACTTCTAGCGAAGATTATTAAAAATGAATTGTGGACCGTAGGTGTCGTTAGAAATGCAATCTAGGAGAAATACAGAATGAAAAATCCATAGTTTACATTAAGAGATATAGTGTGAGATTTAAACAGCGGGAGTGAATAGAATACGAGATTGGCTTTTTGACAATGTTAGAATCTTCTTCTTTATTTTCGCCTCCTTCTGCTTATTACATTCTCACCAGAAAATAATCATTCATTTTTTAAACAGTAACACTCATTTAAATAAAACAGATACGCGAAGAAGGATGGACTGATTAGGAGTGGCACTTTAACTTTAGAGTTTAAAGTTTAAAATTACTCTAAAAACCACATCAAATTGCACATAAATAGCTAAAAACAATTTTCATTTTTACATTACTTTTATTAAAGTTAAAGTTTTAAAGTATTATATTTTAACTTTGACTCTTAAAGTTTAAAGTAGACTTTAAACTTTAATTTTTAAAGTAAAGTTAAAG
Organism: Rotaria socialis; assembly: GCA_905331475.1. NCBI lineage: Eukaryota > Metazoa > Rotifera > Eurotatoria > Philodinida > Philodinidae > Rotaria > Rotaria socialis. The sequence continues at coordinate 3,307 of CAJNYU010001458.1, read as the reverse complement.
TGCCACCCCTAGGACTGATTGTAAACGTGATAGAATGAAACCGAAAGGGAAGAGGAGATAACATACTTATGGTAGACAGGTATATCCTGCCATAACAAATAATCAGTTTACTTTTTGGTACGATTTGATATAACATTCTTGAATCTCTCGATAAATGAATTATTTGACTACCGTCTTGCATAGTATTATGAAGGATGTACAAGAAACGTCAAATTTTACTACTGGTTGTTTTTTTGTGGCTAATATTATTTGTATTGACTGCGCAATTGACAGTAGCTCTCTTATAGTTCGTAAATTTCACTAGAATGATCAATGTGTAAATCGTTACCCGATGAGTCTATCAGTGCAATTTAAAATGTTAAAGAACTCTCTTATAGAAAATTTCCAAGAAAGTATGTTATAAGAGTAGACAACAAATTATCAACATTTAGAAATTGTATTGAGATGGTGTGGAAACTGAAGAAAAAAGATTCCATGAATGCATGATGGATTCATTTGTCATAAGAATAATTGGAAATTATTACTTCCGTAATATCACAAAAGCATGTAGTTTGAGCTACAAAAAAATTGTCACTCCTGGAAGATAACGATGAATTTCTTATTCGAAAGACAATGGTTAATGAAACGCTACAAGTCACTCTTCTGTTCATCAGGCTGACGGATTACTTGTTTGTGGATATGGATGTGGTCCACCGATTTTAACAACATTCCAAATAAAAATATTGGTGGAGTTTATGGTAACAAAAATGAACAAATTCAGTACTTGCCTCTCACATCTGATATTGTTTTTTTCTAGATTTCAGAAAGATTATTATAGTTATAAATGTTCATTTATAACTAATTATTCAGATTCATTTTGACAGTGTACTCATTTCGATTCATTTTCGGTTTGCTGCTAGTTTTCGTTAAATCAAGTCTTTTGTAAAGTGTATTTCTCATTAAGTTCTCTTTAAGTTAAATGATCATTATTGGAAACAACATGTTATAGACTAGACTCAACATAAGTAACATTCTTCATTTTTTCAAAAATAACTTGCAGTATGAAATTGAATTTTGCATTTAGATTATCTTGTATGATTTACATTATCAATTATGAAATGCACACTAAGAAATTCATAGATTTGTTTTTATAAATCTCCTAATCAGTTTTCTCCCGGTCAGCTAGACTGAAGTTTTTTCATTTGGTTCATGTCCTATGAACTTTTATTCTCATTGGAGTAATATATTAAAATCATGACACCTGATCTCAAGGGGGTAATATCTTATCGCCAATTCATCGTTTCGCCAATTGTAATTTTCGCCAATTGGCGAACATCCACTAGTAATTCGCCAATCGGTGAACCAAGGAATGCGAAAATATTTTATNCTATTTATCTTTACAAAAGCGTATGATGCGCAATATTAGGAATAACCTCAGAAAAATACCACGTAGCAATAAAATACAATGAAATTTCCGCAAAGAATTTTAGTTTTGTGTTGAACGTGATTTTGATTTTGATTATATTACTCATCATAGAATTTAAAAAAAGGATATCACACGAGTAAGTTTTCTTCAAAAAAGACAATGTCCAATATCAATGAAGTACAACATGATTCTAACTGTCAGACGCATGCAATAATTTCAGTGATCTAGAAGTTTTGGTCGAAGCCACTACAAATGAAAATCTAACATATAAGAATATTTCATGCAGAGAAATTGAGCCTTCATACATTAATATTCAATTTCTCAACATGACATTTCTTGAGATCAGGTGTCATGATTCTAATATATTTCTCCAATGAGAATAAAAGTTCATAGGACATGAACCAAATGAAAAAAACTTCAGTCTAGCTGATCGAGAGAAAACTGATTAAGAGATTTATAAAAACAAATCTATGAATTTCTTAGTGTACATTTCATAATTGATAATGTAAATCATACAAGATAATCTAAATGCAAAATTCAATTTCATATTGCAAGTTACTTTTGAAAAAATGAAGAATGTTACGTATGTTGAGTCTAGTCTATAACATGTTGTTTCCAATAATGATTATTTAACTTAAAGAGAACTTAATGAGAAATACACTTTACAAAAGACTTGATTTAACGAAAACAAGCAGCAAACCGAAAATGAACCGAAATGAGTACACTGACAAAATGAATCTGAATAATTAGTTTCAAATGAATATTTATAACTATAATAATCTTTCTGAAATCTAGAAAAAAAAATATCAGATGTGAGAGGCAAGTCCTGAACCTGCTCATTTATTTGACCATAAACTTCATCAATATTCTTATTTCGAATGTTGTTAAAATCGGTGAACCACATCCACATCCACAAACAAGTAATTCGTGATCCTGATGAACAGAAGAGTGACTTATAGCGTTTCATTAACCATTGTTTTTCGAATAAGAAATTCATCGTTATCTTCCAGGAGTGACAACTTTTTTGTAGCTCAAACTACATGCTTTTGTGATAATTATTACGGAAGTAATAATTTCCAATTATTCTTATGAAAAATGAATCCATCATGTATTCATGGAGTATTTTTTCTTTAGTTTCCATACCATCTCAATATAATTTCTAAATGTTGGTAATTTGTTGTCTGCTCTTATAGCATACTTTCTTGGAAATTTTCTATAATAGAGTTCTTTAATATTTGAAATTGTACTGATAGACTCATCGGGTAACGAGTTAAACATTGATCATTCTAGTGACATTTTACGAACTATAAGAGAACTACGGCCAATTGCGCAGTCAATACAAATAATATTAGCCACAAAAAAAAAAACCAGTAGTAAAATTTGACGTTTCTTGTACATCCTTCATAATACTATGCAAAACGGTAGTAAAATAATTCATTTACCAAGAGATTCAAGAGTGTTATATCAGATCGTGCCAAAAAGTAAATTGATTGTTTGTTATGACAGGATATATCTGTCCTACCATAAGTATGTTATCTCCTCTTTCCTTTCGGTTTCATCCCACGTAAAAATAATACAAGCAAAACCGCTTCATACCGCGGTTTTCCTACCACACCGCGGTTTTCCTACCACACCGCGGTTTTCCTACCACACCGCGGTCTGTGAAACCTGAGATAACCACTAATAGGGTAAACCGCGGCGTTTGCGTTATCCACCGCGAGCTACGAAACCTACGACAATCACTAATAGGATAAACCGTCGTGTTTGCCTTATCAACCGCGGACTGTGAAACCTAAGACAACCAGTCATTCGATAAACCGCGTTGTAAGTGTCATTGATCGCGGTGTACGGAACCATTCTATACCATTGATGTCATAAACCGCGGTGTTAGCAGGACACATC